>JAANSO010001158.1:0-18995 GCA_036507315.1 Lepidocyrtus fimetarius | reverse complement strand
GAGGTTATGCGATGGCATTGTTGTGTTTGTAGACGCTGCTGAAGGAGTCATGCTAAATACAGAGAGAATTTTAAAGCATGCCGTACAGGTGTGTTTTATTTTATTAACGATGTGTATGCGAATTAGATTATTTTAATTGGTGACTTAAGGCTTATTGAATTTGTTTTTTATTGAAATAGGAAAAAATGGCTATAACTCTGTGCATAAACAAGATTGATAGACTGATGTTAGAATTGAAGCTGCCTCCTCAGGATGCTTATTACAAAATGAAGCACATTATAGAAGAGGTTAACGCTTTGCTTTCCATGTTTAGTGGAGACAATGCGGAAGATGGTGTCCACATATCTCCCGTCAAAGGAAATGTCTGTTTTGCAAGTTCTCAGTACTCACTTTGCTTCAGCTTAAAGTCTTTTGCTACCATGTATTCCCAAGTATACGGAGATGTAAACATTAATGCATTTGCTGAAAGATTATGGGGGGACGTATATTTTCATTCCAAAACGTGAGAATTATTAATTTCTGTTTCATGTATTTTATTTTATAATTAGTAGATTATTTATGTGAAATATTTTGGATTTGTTAAATCATTTACAGTCGAAAGTTTAGCAGAAAACCACCCAATAGCTCAGCTCAGCGGAGCTTTGTTGAGTTTTATTTTGGAACCGATATACAAAATTTTCTCACATGTAAGTTGACTGTGAACAATTGATTGATTTTATTCGATATGGCTATGTAATAATTAACAATGGCAATGGCTAAAATTATATCTGATATTATCATAAGATTACTGGAGATGTGGATAACTGCCTTCCAGTCCTATGTGAGGAACTCGGAATTCGGTTGACCAAGGAGGAGTCCCGATTAAATATCCGCCCTTTACTGCGATTAGTATTTCAACGATTTTTGGGAGATTTTTCAGGGTTTGTTGATATGATTGCACATCATATTCCCTCTCCCTCTGAAAATGCAAAGTCGAAATTAAACCACATCTACACTGGTGTACTAGATTCAGATATTGGGGATGATATGTTGAGTTGTGATCCTGAGGTAAGCTTTGTGCATCTTTTAAATTATTTGGCTGTCTTCTAATATTTAATAAGTAATGCAAATATTATTTTCTTATTGATAAAACCTTTAGGGAACTCTAATGGTTCACAGCACCAAAATGTACCCGACCGAAGACTGCGTATGTTTTCATGTGTGTGGACGAGTGTTTAGTGGCACCTTGCATGCAAATCAAAGCGTAAGGATTCTCGGCGAAAATTATTCTTTGGCAGATGAGGAAGATTCACGTGTAATGACTATTGGAAGATTATGGATATATGAAGCAAGGTTTGATTTGTTTGTTTCTATTTGTAAATAATTGCTTGCAAATTAATTCCGACATTTATTAACGCAAACTTTATTTTGCCTCTAGATACAAAATTGAAGTAAATAGAGTGCCAGCTGGCAATTGGGTTCTTATGGAAGGAATAGATCAACCAATCGTTAAGACATCTACTATCATCGAAGACTGCGTATGTTTTCATGTGTGTGGACGAGTGTTTAGTGGCACCTTGCATGCAAATCAAAGCGTAAGGATTCTCGGCGAGAATTATTCTTTGGCAGATGAGGAAGATTCACGTGTAATGACTATTGGAAGATTATGGATATATGAAGCAAGGTTTGATTTGTTTGTGTTTCTATTTGTAAATTAATTGTTTGCAAATTAATTCCGACATTTAATAACGCAAACGTTATTTTGCCTCTAGATACAAAATTGAAGTAAATAGAGTGCCAGCTGGCAATTGGGTTCTTATGGAAGGAATAGATCAACCAATCGTTAAGACATCTACTATCACTAGCGCTCGAACAAAGGAGGACTTGTACATATTTCGTCCTTTAAGGTTCAACACCCAGAGCGTAATTAAAATAGCAGTTGAACCGGTTAATCCATCTGAATTGCCAAAAATGCTGGATGGGTTAAGAAAAGTAAATAAGTCATATCCGTTGGTGTCCACCAAAGTAGAAGAATCTGGCGAACACATTGTGTTGGGCACAGGAGAATTATATCTGGATTGCGTCATGCATGATTTACGAAAAATGTATTCAGAAATTGGTAAGTTAAATACCTAACTTTATTCATCAATCCCTGTTTAAAATCAGACATCCAGTGTTAATAAAAATGGTATTCATTTAGACATCAAGGTTGCAGATCCTGTGGTTTGTTTCTGTGAAACCGTCGTAGAAACATCATCTTTGAAATGTTTCGCTGAAACTCCTAACAAGAAGAATAAGCTGACAATGATTGCAGAGCCACTGGAGAAAGGTCTTGCCGAGGATATTGAAAACGAAGTTGTTAGCATTGGTTGGAATAAGTAAGCTATGAATAATAAGTTGTTATTTGAAGTTTAACTAGTATTTACTTTGCGTTTGCCCGAAATGTGTCGATAAAATTTTAAATTCACTACTTTTAATAAAATTATAGAAAACGGCTTGGCGAATTCTTTCAAACGAAATACGACTGGGATTTATTAGCAGCCAGATCTATTTGGGCGTTTGGTCCAGATGTCAATGGTCCTAATATTTTGGTTGATGACACACTTCCTTCGGAAGTAGACAAAATGCTTCTAAATACAGTGAAAGATTCCATTGTTCAGGTATGTTTTCTTGTCTGAGTTAAGCAAGACACATTCATTGTTGTCGGTTGTTTCATCTTGATTCGCCGTATGTTTACTTAATATTTTATTTGATTGTGATTTTGCAAACAGGGATTTCAATGGGGCACTCGAGAAGGGCCTTTATGCGAAGAACCTATTCGTAATGTAAAGTTTAAAATTTTGGACGCTACAATTTCTACAGAACCCATTCATCGCGGCGGAGGTACATATCCGTTAAACTGCTACATGCAATTTGCAAACAAAAGAAATTTTATTTAAATCATATTTTTCCATCTTTGTTTTAGGGCAAGTAATTCCTACTGCTAGACGAGTAGCATATTCTGCCTTTCTAATGGCAACCCCTCGACTCATGGAGCCTTACTTGTTTGTCGAGGTTTTGGCGCCTGCAGATTGCGTTTCAGCAGTGTATACCGTTCTTGCCAGGCGCCGTGGACATGTAACTCAAGATTCACCAGTTCCAGGGTCACCTCTGTACACAATCAAAGCATTTGTTCCTGCTGTTGATTCATTTGGATTCGAAACTGATTTGCGAACTCATACTTTAGGACAAGCTTTCTGTTTATCTGTATTCCATCATTGGCAGGTAAGATACATTTGTGTTCTGTCCATTTTGTCCGCCTTGTAAGAAAATTAGTTACATTTATTATTTTCTTAATTATTCAGATTGTTCCAGGAGATCCCCTTGATAAAAGTATCATTATTAAGCCATTGGAACCACAACCATCTACACATTTGGCACGTGAGTTCATGATTAAAACTAGAAGGCGAAAAGGCTTGAGTGAAGACGTTGCTATCAACAAATTTTTTGACGACCCTATGTTGTTGGAGTTGGCAAAACAAGATGTTATGCTAAACTATCCCATTTAAATATAAAAAATATTTTTATGTTAGCAGTAATATATTCAGCAATAAGTTTAACTTTTTAATTTTTTATTATTTAAAAACTTTTGAATGAATGAATTAGATGGGAATCGTAGAAATGTATTCATCTTCATGTGAATAAACAAATTATAAAATAGCATCTGCTTCAACTTATTGAGTTTTTTCATTAGCATAAGAATTGTCTACTCTTGGAGTTTTCCTGCAGATGTAGCACCAGGCATTGAGATGGTTTTTGGATTACATCGTTTCCTTTGTCACTCAAAACTCCTTTAAATTTCAGTTTACTTTCTGACCTTGTACCCTCATGTGTCATTCATATTAAGATGGATTGGTGTTACAATATATCATTTATGAAATTTTGACGCATCTTCACTAAACTTTAAATCAGGTATACATGCTTGTAGATCGTATTGTATTACTGGAGAATGGATGCGTGAGCGTGTGGTTGTTTATGCGTAAAACTAGAGATGTCTATTATATCACACCACACATATCACACAAGATAAAAAGTTGCGTTCTTTCTCTTGTTCGCACAGAAGAGGGACTCAGAACCTCAACTCAAGGTTAATCTAAACGGTGTCTGTGAAGCAAGGGCTTTACTTCTCTTTATGCTAGATTCAGAAGGGGAAAGGAACGAGGATGGAAAGAAAATTTTGAAGATGGCAGCAGCAAAGTTCGCAGTGGGTGGATTCAGAGAAGGTGGAAGTGACCTAAATGCCTAACAAGGGGAATAAGGGGAGAGCAAAAAAGGTTTTCATCGCGATGTTGAAATAAAGCTGTCCCTATACAGTTTGTAACTCACAGAGTAAGCGAGCAGGGATGGAAAGAGGAAAACTTGATTTTCTTTGCCACAAAAAAACAAGCTTCATGTATGACTTGAGTTGGATACAGAGATCGGGGAACTACTCCCTCCCTCCCTACTCTATTATTCCCCTCTTTGGTCCCTGGTTCTGTACAGAAGTGTTCATTTTCTCTATCAACAACTTTGTTATATAACCAAAAAGGGTGATGGTCCAATGTTTGTCGTATCAACATTTTCTACATACATCCGTTAAAGTTTTTACAGTAGATTATAATGTACCTACATAGGTACATAACAATTTTTCATTAGTTTTTCCTTTCTTTAAAACTCTATTCCTGAATTACTGACGAGGAAGATATTTATGATAATGATCATATTTGTGAGCATTTCATTAATTCTTGGAGAATTTTTCTAATCCTATTTTTAAATCGAATATATTATTGCATAATGCATACTGCTTGGTTTTTATAACAAATGAAGAATCATTAACATTATTTTCAGGTTTAATGATTAAAGCTAATTTACGTTCATATCTATATTAAATATTAGCGGAAAGCTGATTTTTTAAGTTTCCAAAATTCAATAACAACTTTATCCTTTTATCTGTGTACTACTATGCAATGTATTACTTTTTTCAATCGATTAATCTAAATCTTCTCTCTACTATGATAATAGTATTATCGATCAACTAATATTTGCAATTAAAAACAAACAAAATTTACTTACTAAATCAGAGCTGTATCTGGTTCAAAGTTTGTGAAAAGGATAGAGAAATCAAACCGAACTAGCCAAATTAATTATTTATAATAAAATGATTATTACACTAGAATGTACAAATGCTAAGTCTAACAATATTTTTATTAATAATCTAGATATCAATCAAAATCAGCTACAAAATAAGAGAGGAAATGAGCCTCCTAATTTTATAATGAGGTAAAAAAGCCTGACCAGATCGAGTATTCATCACATGCCTAACAAAAACCTGGCAAAATGATCAATAAAAATGCTTTAAATTGAGATTCAAGTGGCGTAGGAATAAAATAATATTATAGCTAGAAACTAACGTTTTTGTCCAAGGTAAAGTATTTCCTGCACCGCTGAACCCTTGCCGTGATGAATCAATCGTCAGTTTTGTTAATAGTAATAGATAAATTAATTATTCAAATAGAACTCTGAAAATCCATAAAAAAAATCGTGGCTTGGGCACACGTTTTTCGCCTTAACTGTCATTTGGATTATTAATTCCAGCAAAAATACATAATTAGATTTTAGAATGATTAAATAATCAAGTATTTGATATATTTTTAACGCTAACCGTAAGTTTCTTCATTTATTTCTTTTACAATAAAGTACTTATACAAACTGAAAGTTTTTATTAATATTTCAGATTAGAAAAAAGCGTTGTATTTTTCAAAGGTTCATTGATCTATTTTTAAAACGCTATCAGGAGGAAATGTTGCAAAAATTGCTTTTTCTTTATCCGAAAACGCTTATTTTTAGCTTGATAAAACTTCAAAGAAAAGATTCAGCCATAGTCTTGGATAATAAAATAATGTGTCAACTCGAAGATTTTTATTTTAAAATGGAATGAACTACGGAGCTCAATAATTTAATATTTTTATGCAATTAGTTATTGTATAATTTGTACTGTTTATTAATCAATTTTATGCACAAAGTTTATTTCCCGAATTAGCCAGATCGAAGACAAATTTTAGTTACTTTGCTGTAGATGTTCTTCCTCTGTTTAAAACTTTGGTGAAATCGCAAACGAATATAGAAAGTGCAAAAAAGACGTGTGTCTTCTTGTTGAAAAAATTCTATGTATTTATTTCAATGTTATTATTACGGTTCAGTGGCAGGTGTCCTTCAAACTGAAAAATCACAAGGTGAAAGTACGCAATAAACAAAGTATTACTCATCTACAAAACATCCTTTTTCCTTGTTCTCGGGAAGAAAATATCCCACCGTTTTGCTATTTGTTGAAGCAATGCATGAGGTAATCCTCTCCAGTTCTGAAAAATGGTGAATTAGAACAAAGCAAGGTATTCCATCATTTCTGTAAAAATTAATACCCTTTGGATATGATGATTAAGCATTCTCCCAGACAAACTAATCGTAAATACGTGATAGGTTGTAGAATTTGTCAAACAGCAAACATTTCACACTTAATATTAGCAATTTCATATAGCATTTCTTGACTTGTTTAAATTTGAAGGAAAAGTTGTGATTTAAGAGTGAATATGATTTCAGTACGGGTTATAGCAATTAATGAATAGTAGCGGATTTATCATTTGCTGTTTAATTGATTCGTCGAAATAGTGTTTTTAGAATAAATTAAAATTAAATCGAAGTTTTTAATTCTTAGAATTCATTTTTCTTCAAAAAGCTTTTTTAAAAAGCTTTTGCGTCATAGACATGTCAAGTAGATAAGAAAGTAAAAAATATTATTGCGTGCTACTTGAGAACTTGAGGATGGATGTTACATATTATAACAAAAAAGCCTGATGCGTATATATGACTCACATGAAGGAGATTTTAGAAAACAGGGATGAAGCTACATTTCTTTGTCTGATTTAGGTTTCCTACAGCTTATGAATAGATGATACGCTACGTCCGCTCTCCTCTCATCTATTCACATATGCGTACTTCTTGCATTTAGGGTAGAATTGTATTCTGAAATTGGGTGGATGTAAGTCCCAGAAGGGCCTGTTGAGAACGAAGGGCGTCAGACATTTTTGTCAGGGTTGAAAAGGGTGTGACCAAAATGAGTTTCTAGATTAAATCCCTATCTCTTCCCTTTGGTAGATGAGCAATACCAAGATTGCTCAATCATAATACATGTTTCCTGAATGTGAGATTAGATAATCTTTAGGAAAACAACTCTTATTGCTAAGCTTGCTTGCATACTTTCTTTTTTATCACGATTTACTGAATATTCTTTTCCTTTTACGAAATATTATCATTACAATTACATGTAAGTAAACAATTTCAAGCTATTTTAATTGCGACCCAAGAATTAGATAAACACTTCAAAAAGAAGAAAATATTTCAAGAAACTTTTCCTGACATTGATTTTGATAAATTCAAACAATCAAGTGCGAGCAAGTTTATGCACTTATGATATTTTTACTGCCTTAATGCAATCATTATTAGTTTTATTTGATATCTACTTACCACGTTTTATGCAATTGTTGATATTTAAAAATTCCCAAAATCTTTTTTAAAAATCCTTCTTATAATTCTTTTCATTTTTTCATTCCTGAAATTTTTGAATTTCATATTCTCAGAGAAACTAACAAACTAAACTAGCAAAAAGTGATCCAAGCAGCAGCTTGCAATACAAATTTTATCGATCTAATTCATCTTTAATAATAATAACAACGGTCTCTTCAATTTCAGAAATGATCAGAGGAAAATAATCAAACTCAATTGTGCCCAGTTAGTGAAATGCAATAACAGCATTCAGCAGAACTCCCAATTCGGCTTAATTAAGCTCAATTTAGAAACTCATGCAGAGTTCCCTTTTGTATTTTGAACATCCTGCATCCCATTTTCATCGCTGCTGCTTGCTTCTCTCAGCATTATTACATCTCTTTGCTTTTTAGTATAAATTGTTAGCACAAAGCTCTAGATATTAGACCGAAATCCCTCTTCTCGTTTTAGCTTCTCTCTTTTTTCTCTTCTCTAAAAAGTAAGGTTTCTCTACTGTTTCTCCTTATTTATCGCTGTTCAATGTAAGGAAACAGAATGCACACTGTTTAACAAGCTGTTCCACAGCAGCAAAAAAGGCAAAGCTTTTTTTGAATTTATGAGTAATAATTTTATATTCAATCTATTCACATAACTGATGATGCCACTGTGCATACACTTCATTCCACATTTTTCATTTTCAATTCATTCCAGCAATCGTCTCACTTTATTCCGATGTAAAAGTGTAGAGCATATATTTTTATACGTTGTGCATCTTAATTTATCATTATTATCATTAAGAAGGGTTCCCTTTCTCGCGGTCTTCAACTGAATAAAGGTACAAGGGTAAAGTTGCTTTTTACTTGTTTATGCAGCTCACACTAATAATAAACCAAACGGTATTAAAGGGCACAAAAAGTGGGTTCCTGATAAAAAATATCTTCCATCCAATGTACCCTGACCCTACAAAACATTCCTCTACAGTTTAATACTAATAATAGATGTATTATAAGTGGGGCTGCGTAAGTGTCCTTTGAAAAGGTTTGGTGACCTGATGAGGAGCTGGCTTGGCATCATTGTCATACGCAATGTATAAAATGAAAGACAATTGACTGTGTGGCATACAAAGCACACAAAAAAGCCGAGGCTAACAAACTATTAACGACGAGAAGGAAAATTGAGATGATGTTTTTTATTTCGTTTTTGGTTGGAATATTTAATAAATTATATTTAGTGGCTCAGAAATTTTTTCTCAGTGATTCTCCAATTATTCAAAAATTATTTGCATTAAATGTCTAATGCTGTCTGATATTATCCTCCTCTTCAAATAATCTTTCAGATTATTTAACTTTTTAAAAATATAACATAATCAAAAACTAAATTTACATTACAAATCAACATTTTATTGAATTTTATAGTGTACAGAGAGTAATTAATCTATCGAAAAACCAATCCTTTTAAAATAAAAATCTTTCATTAGAGTTTCTGGTAATGGTATTCCTTTGCTGTTTATACCAATAATCGAATGCATCATTTTATTTTTTTTTTGTTTACAATATTTTCAGTTTTCCAGAAATTTGGTATGACATCAATAAAGTAGCGAAAGTGCCATTATTCTCTGCAACAAACCAGACAGTTAAATTTAGTTGTAGTTATTTTTGATTCTAATTACCTATAAATTTCTCTCAATATGCTTTGCAATTAAATATCTATTATCGATCCACCCTAGTTATCCCAGTAGAACTCAATGCATGATATGTGTTTGCAAATTTAATCACGATCAAAAGTTTTCTTATGTAATTAATTTGAAATATTTGAATACTTTAGTGTCATTTAATTAATCAAAATCTTGAACAAGTGAAATCCGCCTGAGTTATACTTTTGATTATTTCGATTCTCCTCTTTAATGACATGATCATTTTTCTTTCTTTTACATTGCATATTAAAATGACATGAATACTGCATAAAGAAAAGATCTGCTTAGGTTTACTGTTTATGAATTATGCCGCTTCTGCTTCAACAGGGATGCCGTTCATTCTTCTTGTTTTCGTTCTCTTTTAGATCATCATTCCATCGTATCGTGGCTCTTCGCCTTATTGCATCTTTGAATAATGCCTGCCTGCCAACTTTAACCAGTTAAACATCCTAAAAAGCTCTACACTTTTTTGTGCTCTTTTTTGACTGCCAAAAGCAACACTCTTTCGGGGAGTGCTTTCCCTCTTTCCTTATCGACCTCAACACATCTACTATATATTGTTTGCTCATTAGACAAACGCTCTTTTACTCTGCTGCTGGTTCAGCATAAAAAGCTGATTGCGTACATTTTGTATCATACAATGGAGAGAGAGAGAGTAAAGAGAGTGCTCAGTTTTTTCTCTTATTACTAGTTTTATCGAATATGTACTTAACTTTTCTTTTACCTCAACACATCTACTATATATTGTTTGCTCATTAGACAAACGCTCTTTTACTCTGCTGCTGGTTCAGCATAAAAAGCTGATTGCGTACATTTTGTATCATACAATGGAGAGAGAGAAAAGAGAGTGCTCAGTTTTTTTCTCTTATTACTAGTTTTATCGAATATGTACTTAACATTTCTTTCACTTTATATATGCAGCACACCCATTTCATTTTTAATAGAGAGCACAAAAAGCGAGCACGCTAACATCAACATCATTATTATTTTAGATATGAGAGAGAAGCAGTAGGATTTCATTATAATTGTGTGCGAGAGTAGAGAATGTAATAAATAAAAGACGGAAAAAGTAGGGGAGCGTTATTACATGGGATTATCATTAGGATACGATACGACGACTACATATCAAATCCACTCCCTGGCACACAACACAAAAACACACTCATACTTATTATTATAGCAGTTCAAAAGGAACAAAAGCACACCCCTGAAAACACAATCAAGCAAGAAAATACATATTTCATGTCATGGAGTAGTAAAAGCAAAGCAAAAGTTGAAAGCAGTCAGGCATTATTCGTCATCATCATCTTCATATCGCATCACCACCATCACATCTTCGTCCGCGTTCACTTACTCTTTCATGCAATATCCATTTTCGATTCCTGTTTAGGTAACATTATCATTTTGCACTAAAAACTCTTCTATATTTTTCTCTCAGGAAAATGAAATGGAAATACCATTGCGTAAATGTATGCAATCTTCATAAAAGCAAGCAGCATTTTGGAAGTATGTAAATGTTCATGGCGATAATGATCATAGTGGTGGCTGAGAGGACTGAAACAGTAAAAACATATACAGAACTTGTTTATGTGTAACACGAGTGACTGACTAGGCCAAGGCGAGAAAATATAATATACGTTACAGATGCAAGACGAAAGATACGCATTTATTGACGGACAAAGTATATGAAAAGCAAACAGAGTTGTATAATAATCATCGTCACCGGCATTATTTAAGCTTACACAGCAACTTCACTCCTAAAGTTAAAGTTATTATTCTCTCTCAGACACACACACACATAAATATATCAAATGAGTGTTCAAGTGCTGCGTTGCGTTATGTGTGTTGCGTTGTTATTATTGCACAGTTATATGGACTAGGCTGCATGAGAAGAGTCTCAGACACACACACATAAATATATCAAATGAGTGTTCAAGTGCTGCGTTGCGTTATGTGTGTTGCGTTGTTATTATTGCACAGTTATATGGACTAGGCTGCATGAGAAGAGGAGTGAGATAAAACAGTTAAAACATAGAAACTCGTCTCCCTCAAAGCTTTTGCTGCGGTGAGATCCTATTTCTTTCTTATTCACATCAACAACAGCATCAGGCTCGTCGTTCTTTCATTTTAACTCATTGCAAAAGAGTATCTCTGTGGAAAGAAACCTTAACCCTAGCAGCAAACTTTTTAAAAAAGGGAAGAAATACTTTTTACAAAATTACTTTGTATGTATGAGATATAAAGTCAGAAATGTTTAGGGAGGGATATCCCCATTTTATATTTTCAAAAAAGTCCTTATAGAGTATAAGTATAAATATATAGCTATATAGCTATAAGTAACCTTTATATTATTATGCTTTACGAAATTTTATCAAAGGCAAAGGATATTTTATACTGCTGAAGCTTTCTGCCGAGCTGCCGACGAGCCTTTAGGGTCTTACATAGAAAGAGGCTTTATACAAAATATACAAAGACACAATGTACATAAGCCTAAAAACTCTAACCAAAGCAACATTCAGCATTTCTATATAACCCAATCTCACTTCAATCCAATCTATTTGAATGCCTTGGAGCTCTGCGCTCAGATATGTACGCTCTTTAGCGCATACATTGCTCATATATAGAATTAATACGGTTCTCGTTCTCTTTCAAATATGCTTTTATGTTATAAAAATTTACACGCAAGATGATCATAAGACACATACAGACACAACGAGAGAAGCGAATGAAAGGCAACAACTGACAACAACCACACAGCTAAACGCACACTGTTTTTCAAGACGAGATTGACGAGAAGAGGCAATAGCAGACAAAAACGGCATAGCCTTGTGTTATTTGGTACGAGAATGTATTGGTGAGGAATAATAAGCGCACGGATACAGCCTGTTTTCCTAGTTTTCCTGTCAGTCCCTAACAGAAAGTCGAAGAGGAAGGACCTTTGCTAGTTTGGTTTTTAAATCATTAGTGCATATGTGTGTGTGGTCGCTGGTACCACGATTGGATTGACCTTTTTTATATTGGATTGGATCACATTTTTTGGATGTAGTGGATCATTTTTCTGGTAAGTAACTTTTAAATTTATCTTGAAAGTACTTGTAAATTTTTATGTTCCGTTTTTATTTGCTTGCTTTATTTATTTATTAAAAACATGCATTTTATTATGGAGTCTGTTTTGTGGATCTCCTGATTTGGCTTGACTATGCTTTTTCACTATAAACGCATTATCCATTTTTACTTTACAATGATAGAAAACTAAACTACAAATGTCCATAAAATTGCCATAATTTAAAATACTTTCACAAGGTTTCTTGTGCATAATTTTTTAAAAAATTTCATAAAAATACTCATTTTCGAAGTATGCTCTCTGATTGGATTGCATGAATTTTCTTATTTTATCACTGATAGCTTATTTGATTTTTTCATGAAATAAACGTGTAAAATAACTTTTCCGTTTCCGCACTGCATGAAAAAAGGCTAGAATGTGTTCAAAGGAACAATTTTAACCGATTCTATCTATATTCCTATTTTTAAACTAAAACTTGCATATCTGTAGAAAAGAAAATCTTTACTGAAACGCAAGTGAACAAGCTACACGAGAAAAGTCTCAAGGTGACTACTCTGCCACCGCCACCAACGTTTGCCATATAGTTTTACATCAAAAGTAGTAGGCTGATTGCTTAGAATTTCTTTAGAGAGACGATAGAAAGAAGTTTTAGTTGATGTCTCTTCGCTTGGAACAGGAAGGTCATTTTTATCATCAACGTCATCGACATCATCATTTCTTTCTATTGACATTTCACAATAAAGCTATACGCCACGCTTTTTCTAAAGTACAAAACTTCTTTTTTCGTGAACGTATTCCAGAACAAAGAAAAATTAAAATATGCATGAGGTTTTTTGCCAAGCAGTTTTTGACTAATTTCTATGAGTTCCTATTTAAATTGTTTTTTTTTGAAATAAACTCTTGCAAAGAAAATTCTCAAAAAATAAACAAATTCTTTCAAAGAAAAGGTGTTTACCAAAATGTTTTAAAAGCCGAAAACCTAGAAAAGGTCGACTTCTTTCTTAGTATTGTGCTTGTTCATATAAATCATAAAACCAATACCCATCAACTGCCATGGCCAATATTTTTATGACAACTGTAAGATCTTAACTACCTTCCAAGAAATGGTTCATGGCTCGTGCGGATTTATTATAATGGGAGAAAAGAGACTTGTGGGATGATGACGGTGTTGTGCTAATGTAGCGTAGGAGATTTGATCTTGCTGACTATTATGGCTGCTGCCGTTCTTTTATGTTTAACCATTGAGATTATGCGTTCAAGCTCAAAAGGNGGAATAAAAATAATAACAATCATCTTTTTACACCAGTTGACGACTGGAGAAAATGGTTTTGAAAGAAACCTTTTCAATCTTGAGTAGTACCAAATATTTTCAAGTAAAAGTGATTGTAAAGAAAGATACATTCATTAAATCACTCTTCAAAGAACCGAGAAAACCAAAAAAAACAATTCAAGTGATAGTGGAACTTGAAATTCTTATGTAATTCTTGTATATAGGTTCATAATTTCATTCTTGCTTGAAACCGGAAAATAACCGTGTGCTTTAAGACATTGTGGGAAGTCTTTCACTATTTTTGGTACTATGTACCATGATGAGATGACTCTTAACAAGGACGACATAATATAATATGGAAAGTGTCAAACGTGTGAGAGTAAAAATATCTTCCGCTTTTGGTTTGCCAGATGAGCTCCCCTGTAAGGACTTTTCCCAAAAAATGTAAAGTTTGACAGTATTTGTATCCCTTTTCATGATAAAAGCACCATTCATGGTTTATTAATGTGTTCAAGTAGTGTGAGTGTGAGATTGAAATAAATCCATGAGAAAAGAAAGAATACAAAACTTTAAAAGATAAAACCCGGAATATAACGAAAAGGATTTATTTCATTTCAAAGAAAATAAATCCGTCTTTTTAAAACTACAGCCTTTCTAAAATCTCTAGCTTAGGAGATAAAAAACAGTATTTGTACATAATGGAAGCATTTTTTTGTAAAATATAACCAATGTAGATTGCTCTGTTGATTGCGATAAATTTTCATATCAAAATCAATCATTTTGGAATTTTATTGTGAAACTGATACTGCTGATAAAAGATTAAACAATTTCGTTCCTAAATGTTTAATAAGTATGCATTAGTGTGATGATATCATTACACGAAACCTCTGGAAAAATACAACCAAGTAAAACTTGGTAATTAGAAAAAATTTCGTCATTTTTGTTACCTGTCCAGATTGCCCCATGTGGGTTGTAAATAATTTTTGAAAACCAACTGATCATATCCATCTTTAAAAAGGGTGGTGAAAGCCGTCTAGCTTTCCCCTTTGGATTCAGTTATAATAAAATTTTCATAAATTATCAAAAAAATTGTTATTTTAAACGAAAATTCCAAATTTCCTCCGCTCCACTCCACTCCGCTCGTGCACTATCTTACAAAACTTTGAATCTGCTACTACCATTTTTCAATCTATAAATTTTTTACATTTCTCCTCTTTTCAACAGTTTTAATTTTAACTAATCGCTGTTTTAAAAAATATATTTTATTTCTGTGCTACTGTTCTAATAAAATGATATTAAAGAGGATAGCTTTGAGCGAGGCTTAAAGAAATCGGAATAGGTAGAAAATAGATAAACATGAATGAAGCTATATATAATGACGGAACTCAACTAAAATGTTAGCAGTCTTTAAATAGGGATAGCAGCAGGAGCACCAAAGTCCATATGGTTAATATCATTGAATGCTTACATTTAAAACTGAACAAATAATCGCGTCATTTTTTATTATCGGACGTGAATGAACGTAAACCGTATTATTGCTCCATGTCCTTTCCTTTTCCCTTACATGAGGTTGCTGTCAATACACTTGTGTGCCGCTTCAAAGGTTTTGGGGATGCCGCCTTTCACGAAATTGCTTTTACAATGAGATGCCTTTACAGTAATAATCCTATTTCCTTTCGGTCTGGTCTTTTAAAATTATTATTATTATCCCTTTACCATAAGATTTAAACCTTCCGTCCTGCATAGCTTATGTGGTGTTTTAAAGCAAATATTTCCTTAATTAAAATTGACAATAAAATAAAATTAACTTTAGCTTGAACTATGCTATTTTGTCAAATTTTATCTTTTACTAATTTATTAGTTTTTAAGGAGGGGGTTTGAACCTCCATAATTCTTTCAAAATCTAACAAACTGACTGTAATTTAATATTTTAATTTTTCAAAATTAAGTTTGTTTGCAAGTATAGGTACATATGCATTTTACGTTGCTTTTATTATTCTTAATCTTTAAATACCTACCGTTAGCTTGACTAGACAATTCAGCGGTTGTATTTCCCCACGGAAGGATTATCTTGCTACTTTTAGATTAAAGAAGGTCCTCTTTAAAGGTTGTGCTAGTTAAATTTAGGAAAGGGTATGCACATACAAAATGAACCCTTGAAAATTAAAAATTAAAATTAGTCAGCATTGAAAACTTTGTTTGAAAAACTTTGCTGGTGTTAACATGCCGGCAGTCTTTGTTATAAAGGGTTTCACTCGAAGTCAACTTGTCCACCCTCGTAATTCTAGCCGGTATTGTATTTTTGTTTTGTTGTTGCAACATTTATTTTTAAAACGAAAACTTGGCATGTTAAATTTCTTAATTCAAAGCGGGAATAGAAAAAATACAGAAATAAATTGTAATTAGATATATGTGTAGAATAATTGGTAGTGTTTCATTTCTCAAAATCAATCCGTGTTCTTGCTTTTTGGAGCTTTTTAACAGCTTTCCTTCTATGATAAATAAGCTTTGTATCTAACAGCAAGCATGTTTTACTGACGTAGAATTCTGGTACGAAACGTCTGCTGGCAATGAGTACACTGCTGTAGAAACTATCTTGTTTCTATAAATGGAACACAATAAAACAATAGGAAAAGATTTTCTCTATTCATGGAGCGAGCGTCATCCATTCCCACCCACGCCCTTTACCAAAAATTTCCAAGGTTCAGATTTGGAAGTTGAAAGTTGTATACTTGAAAAATTCATGTTCCATCCTAAAAAGTCAAATGATTTTTGGAATATGACATGGCAAAAAGATTACGGTTGAAAAGGGCATTTGAAAAAAGGTTACTTACATCAGACACATTTGATTAAATATTTAAAATTTTTGAACAAATTCCCGATCAATTACTTGGAGCTATCTTTTTTGTTTAAGAGAACAGTTTCACCGCAATAATTTCGAAAAAGGGAAGAGCTCCAATTGCCATTTTTAAATTGGAGTCGAAAATACAAATTGATTTTTTAAAATTTGGCATTGCCGTCGTATAAACAGTTTTTCTTCGGGTAACAAGTCAGAATGTCAGACTTGTCTCGCTCTTATTAAATGACATTTCACACAACCATGCCGAGTTTGGAGGCTGTGCCTCTTCTCTGGAATTTTATTATTGCTGGTTACAAAAAAAGGAGATTTTTGAAGCTAAAAATAAGCAAGTCTGTGTTTCAGGCTATTTTAATTCTCATGTGTACCAATTTCTTTCCCAGAGTAAGAGTCATGTAATAAGGGGAGAAAGGTAAAGGATACGCACGGAGTGTACAGAGTTACATTCATCTTGTAGTAATAAACCAATAATTTCATCCACTTCTCACATTATTCCTCATGCCTTCAGCCCTCTTCTCTCTGGAAAACAAAATTGTATTTTCTAAATAAGGACCTAGAGAAAATGAGATTCCTGAATAGAAATCCAGCGACATGGTTTTTCCTATTGATGATTGTCAAGCATGAAACTTACAAAAAATTGTTTATTATTCAGCATGACGTGTTGTAGCAATGTATAGGTATGTTTGTTATGTTGTGTGAGTTACTCTTAAAATTAAGGGACTTGCTTCGACTTGGAGGAAGATAGAATATTTTAAAAATTTTACAAGAAAACCGGTCTTGGTTGATGTTTTTGATTTGATTGAGCTGATATGCAGCAGACAGGAGAAGCAAGTCTGTACATAGGTATCTATTAAATTTATATATGTTCATTTAACAAGATATTTTTCTTAAATTTTCATTTTGGCAGACAATTTGAAAAAATTGGTACACTCATGTTTAGTTAGTGTGTTTTATTGTTTAAAAATGACTTCAAAGATACCTGATAATTTTCGAGTTTTGTTTAATAGTTGCCACTTGCTGAGAATTCTTTTATGCCTTATTAAAAACGTTCAGCAATGCCATTGCGGATTGTTCAAGCAAGCAAAAATATTTTCTTACTTTGGCAAAAGCGGTTTGTTGTACGAAATTCTAAAAGTCTGTTGTCTGATTCTGAATTTTTAATATTCTTAATGAAAACAAGTTCCAGGAAAGAACAGCGAAAAAACTTGTCGGGAACAAATATCTTACAACTAACGACGCATAAACAGCATACCTACCAACTATAAATCAGTTGATCAATTGGTCTAAAATGTTACCACTTTATAGTCAGTTGTTTCCACCAGCTGTCTCAATTTTTACAATGAATAACTTTTTATTTAATTTCTCGTTTGCTTTTATCTCGTAACATGGAGGCAAGTACACGGGAAATCTTATGTAAAATTAAAAGAAATGAAAACGCCAGTTGGTCCAGTTCTGCCACTTTTTTGTTGGTCTGGTTTCCATGCATCTAATTTTCTCCCCTTTTATTTCTTGCTCGGGCAAGTCAGCACTCAACAGATGATGAAAATGCGTAATTGCTCCTAACATGTTGTTTTTTCATGAGAGGTTTCTTTAATAAGTACATTTTCTAAATCCTGTATAAAAAATTGTGGTAAAAAATTGAATGATGTTGATTATTATTATGATCCCTCCTTGGAAAAAGTGTGTACACACACATCGTATTAAGAAAAAGGATGCACTCATACCTCATTACTTTGCCGTAAAATGTGTAGTCCATAATCAGAGACCTAATTTTGATTTATGAGACTGGCTTTCCGTAGTAGGCGAAAAAAAAGAATGCTACTTAAAGAAAAAGGAAACTAGATACTTGACTGGAGGTGTTGCTCTCAAGCTTTCCAAAAATCTTTGAAAGCCCAAGTTGACTTGTTAAGGTCTTATTAGTTGTAAATTCAGCATGTACCGTAGCACACTGAAAGTAGCTATTTGGGTACTTACCATTAGTTTGGTGGACTGTGAATCAAATCGCTTTTTCAAAAATTGAGCCTTTTTTGACGAGGTCTTATCTTCTAGTTAGGTTTTTAATCATGTTTATTTCACAGCTAGTTTTTATGATGGTTGTACACTTGTTTGTATATTTTCAAGTAGTAAGTCAGTTAGTTTGCTGGGAAAAGGGTCAAAGGAAAACTGAATAAAACTTTTAGAGGATCTGTCACTTCCACGTTATGTCCTTCATTTTATTGTTTGCAATGATAATGGGATTGTATGGGAATTATTTGCTGTGTGGTAGACTCCATAAAAATCTAGGTTTCTTTAACAATCGAGAAGTCATTAGTGCCGGCAATAAAGAATTGCATTTATTGCTGGATTGAAAACTTTCTCGGCACAAATTTTCAGTTTTATTGAATCAAAGCAAACCTTACTTTAATAAATTAAAGTTCATATACATTAAGGATCCTACTTTCCTTGAAAGTCTTGAGTCACACTTTTTTATACAATAATAATCAGCACAGAATAAAAATACGTCAAAATTTTAAATAATAAACGTTGAGGAACTAAGCTGACAATTTGGCTTCTCAAGTTTAGTGTTTCTTAACGG
>JAANSO010001157.1:0-18996 GCA_036507315.1 Lepidocyrtus fimetarius | reverse complement strand
GTGAACAAAAAAACTTATTTTCTATGGAATACCAAAAACAAGATCATAAAACATTTTTCTTTAAAGAAACGGCCATGACCGCATCAATACTACCTGTCTCCCCTTATGAATGTCCCCATTCATAAATATTGTTATAAATTCCCCTTTTTTTTAATTGTTTTAATATTTTTTTCTAACATTTTTCTTGTCAAAATAATACAAAAATGTACAAAGAAAAGGACTTTCAATTCCTATCTCTCTTCTTATTCTTCTTATTTCCCTCTCTTCTTCTTTCTTTATCAACATGATGTCTATTCTTTACTTCTACCCGTTTTACTTCGCTCCTAATGGAGGGGGTTGGATGAATGGATTGGGAAGAACGGGATGAATGGGAAGTAGAAGACGATGAAGAGGACGAACTGGATGAGAATAATCCTTTTAAGGTCTTCTTGGTTTCAGTTGCTGAATATTTTTTCTTAACTGCTCGTGAGTATATGAATGGTTGTCCTCTGTATTTCCTTGAGGGTTAACGGGGATCTCTATAGGCTCCAGGTCATCTCTTCGTAGCATCTTTTTGAGGTGGGGTTCATCTCCCTCGTCTTCCTCTTCTGTGCTTGCAGCGTAGTTAGGAGACATCATTTTCTCCATCCGTACTTCAGGGTTTTGAGGGGCTAAAAGGACCCTCGTTTTAATAAGGTCTATGTCTTTTCGTTGGGTTGTGGTTCTGGTTTTCAATTCTTTCACTGTATCTAATACTTCTTCTTCCTGTACTGAGAATACATGACGTTTTAGAGAATCCAGTTCTCTCCTCAATATCATGTTCTTCTCCTCTTCTACATTTACTCTCTTTCTAAGCTCCGAAGTCTCATTCTCTGCTCTTACTACTCTATCAGATAGATCATTTACTATTTTATTGTTTTGTAGCTCCAACGTATTGTATTTATTTTCTATTATTGTAAAGAAATTTGTTTTAACCCATTCTAATAGGACTTGGGTCCATTCTCCGTTTATTTTAGAAATCTTTTCAGAAAAATTAGTTTCAACACTCATTTTAAATTTCGTATAAAGTGGACAAAGTATCGGTAGGAAGGCTAAAGTCAGACTGGTGATGATAGCAAGAGTATCTCCTCTTATTTATATCTCGAATGTTTAATTTTCTCCCAGATTTCTTCTTTTAAGTCCAAGAATAAGGCTCCGTCATAATCAAAAATAAGTCCAGCCACTGTTTTATTGCTTTTGGCTCCATCATTGACTTTTACATTTGTCGTGAAAGAAATGAGGACATAACTGTATAATAAAATGGTAGCAATAAAAAGAGAAATCATAACAAGGTGCTTTTTCTTTGAAAAAAGGTTTTTATGACTTTCTGGAGATTTTATTTTAGGGGCCCTTAATACAGGGGTAGATTCAGTCGGGGCCGAGTCCTCCTTGGGCCATTGTCTGTCAAAGGGATTTATTTTTGAATCTCTCTTCTGCGTATCCGTCATTGGAGATTTTATAGCATTCTGGGTCACGTCTGCATTGTTTATTACACAAGAGATGAATTGTTCCGAAGGTTTTGTAGAAAAATAAGATTTTACCTTATTTTTCAAATCCATTTGTTGGGTTTGGTCTAAGAAACTGTATTTGAAAACTTCATTCTCCAACAGATCAACTACGAAGCTCTGGTGGTTGGAATTTTGGGGGACTTCTTTTGAAAAGGATAAAATAGCATCTTGAAAATAGAAAGGTCCATTGCTGAAAATGATTCTGTTATTAGGAAGGTCCAAACGTCCTCCCCATTGGGTCATTGTGGGTAAGCCAATAATACAGTCATAATGATTTATGGGACATACGAGCGCATCTAGTAATGAAATGCCAATTTTAGGAGATTCTAACGTAAAGTTACAATATCCTATGGGTTTTATGGGGTCTCCATTTACTCCGGATAATACTTGATCTTCCGTGGGTTGTAAATATTCGGATGGTATTAATTTTTCAGATATTATATTAGTTGATGATCCCGTATCAAACATCAATTTTATTTTTTTGTTTTCGAAATTTACGAAGCCGCATACTGAATGTTTGTTGCCGTGTAGATTAGTGGACTTGTGATCATTAATACCCCTGCCACTTAATGGGTACCACGTCCGTTTCCCGAGTGAGTGTGTGGTCCGTTGAAAGACTGGTCTTGGAATCTCACCTGTCTTCTTCCATTTGAATTTTCAGACGTGGAAGTGGAAGTACTTGACCCGTTGTATCTGAAAGGGTACCTGGGACCGTGGTTCCACCTAGGTTTATTCATTCTCTCTAATGTTTTTTGATTTTCTTTTAATCCATCTGAGATCTGGTTAAGGAGTCGAATCATTTCAGTATTTATGGTTTGATTGTTCTGGAGAGTATCGATAGCAAAACTGCTGAACTGGTTTAAACCGCCTTTCTTCTCTCTTAACTTCTTCGTATCCTCTGCTATCTTGAGTCTTTCGATCACTTGCATCTCAGTTTGTGGGTTATGAGGTAAGACAAGCATCATATCTTGATCATTCATTCCTGCATATAAAAACTGTAGTTTCCTAGCCATTGACATGCGTGGATCTACTCTATTGCATAAGTTCATTATGGCGTGATAGTATTCCATAGGGCTTTCCAACATACCCTGCTTTCGTTCATCTAATCTCTTTTGGGCCGTTAATCCCATGTTGTCTGATATGAAAGTTTGCCTAAAACTTTGCTCTATCTCATCCCATGTGGGCTCTCCTAATCCTTGTATTGTACGAGAGTTGATAAAGTTTCGATACCAATTCTTTGCCGTAGATTCGAGATGATGAGGGAATTGTGCAGCCTTGGCTTGCTCATTCCATCTGTTTGTAACAGCGCATTCAGAATACGATAAAAGCCATTCTAGTCCGTCGTCATCCTCCTTTCCATGAAATTTCTTGGGATGAGCCGTTAATTTGGCCATTGGAAGTGGGTTTGGAGGGGGTGCTGCTGCCCCTGCGGCGGCTGCTCCTGCTACAGGTACTATAACCCCTCCGGGATTAGCTACTCCCACATTTCCTCCAACTTGTCCGACTCCTACATTTCCTCCAACGTTAGCTCCAATTTGTCCGACTCCTATATTTCCTCCAACGTTAGCTCCAACTTGTCCGACTCCTACATTTCCTCCAACGTTAGCTCCAACTTGTCCGACTCCCACATTTCCTCCAACGTTACCTCCTCCCACGTTGGCACCAAGATTCCCTCCACCACCTAATCCTGCGTTTACTCCTAAGTTTCCTCCAGCTCCTGCTCCCACTCCGAGATTTCCTCCGGTTCCTGCATTTCTTTGTGGTCCGCCTTGGTTATGAGACATTGTTAGGCGTTTTAGTCTTTTCCTAAATTTTTCCAGGGCCCGTGTTGGTTATGTTTGATTTATTTAATCTACAGTTTCGCTCGCTTGGCTGTGAGGTTTAGTACGGGGTCGAAATAGGGAAAGGGTAAGGAATGAAAGGATAAGGTTCTTTTCGCGTATTCAAACTTCACCTTGGTTTAATACCACCGCATTACTCCACCATTTTGTTACAGGCCAACTTGGCTGTAGAAAATGAGGGTGCAGTATGAAGTATGCGAAAAGTAAAGAACCAACTTATTTGTGGGGAAAGAATAATATTCTTTTATTTATAAGTCTTTAAAAATAGTATTTTTATACAAATATTATCCAATAGATTTATAGTATTAGGTTTGAAGGTGTAAAAAGGTATAAAGGTTTCAGGAAGGTTTTAGGGATTGGGAGAGGGAGAGGAGAGGATGTGTAAGGTAAGAGAGATGGCTAGGATTTGGTACCGTAATCCTCATCTCTGAAGCTATTTATACTCACTCTGCTCTCTCTCTCTCTTTCTTCCTTTCAAAAATACAATAAAAATGTGCACAGTTCAAGGTGAACAAAAAAACTTATTTTCTATGGAATACCAAAAACAAGATCATAAAACATTTTTCTTTAAAGAAACGGCCATGACCGCATCAGTAGATAAGTTGAAGTTGACTGATGATTTTATTGACTTGTTATTGAGTTTGCCACTGTCCCTGAAAGGAAAACGCAAGTTTCTGTTCCGAAATAACAATCTGGTCGATTATTTCAAACCGGGTCAAAAATCTTTTTTGTTTAAATCCATTATCAAACTCGAATTGGTTCGCAATTACCAACAATTCGTGGAATCTACTTTGGATAAAATCATCGACTGTGAATTGCCAAATATGCTAAAGCTTTTGGATACGCAAGACTTGATTTATCTTTTGGAAGACGAAGGTTTAAATCTTGGAGCAATTAAAAAGTATACCTGTGTTATTTTATGGTGCACGGCAGAGGATAACCAAGTTTTTGAAGATATTGTTACAAATGAAGAAAGTTTAAGAAAGTACGAAAGCGTAAAGCACGTCATTGAACCTTATTTAAAAGAGTTGACGCCATTGCAAGGTGTTTTGTTTAATCAGGGATTTGTTGATTTGAAATTCTTACTTTAAAGAGTTGAAACATGTAAACTTTGTTCGGATATGTTAATATTTTTAAAGTTCATTCTCGTTAAATTGTTAAAAATAAGTTTGTATAAATGTTATGGCATGCTCTATTTAAAAGCTTTTGTAATCCTAATCAACCTTGTGATTGCGAAAGTAATGGTGAAAGGGCATTATTCTTTCGTAAAATAGACAAAAAACTTTTATTTTTAGTTGAATATTTAACTGTATAAGTTATAGTGTATAACGAAGTGCATCATTCATCGTAAAATTCTGTAATTTTTATTGTTAGATAAATGCTTAATAAGATAACGTTACAGTTAGATTATCATTAAATAAAAATTAAATTAATGCAAACGACACAACATTGTTTATTACTAAATCAAATATTTTAAGGTTAATCTCCCTCCTCCAAACCCGCACTGGTCCGAATGAGTAGCCAATTGGGGCACAAGCCTTCAACTCCTTTCTTTCCCGCTTCCCAAACAATTTCCTTCCCCAAAGTTTCTTAAATATCCCACAATTTGTATTCGGAATTGCTGCAAAATTGCCTAAAATGAAGGTGAGAGAAAGCATTAAAGGGAGCATGAAGGAAAAGGAAGTGTAGAGGAAAAAGGGCAGCTTTTCGGAAAACTTTAACATAATGACACCCCCGCAAGTTGCAATGATAATCCCAGTACTTAGCAGAATAACCACGAAGCCTTCAACCATTCCATTTCCGAAGCAAATTAAAATCTTCAGAATTCTGTACAGCTTTATTTTTCCGGAGAATTCATTGCCCCTGCTGAATACGACGTTGCTGGCAACCAAGCACAGTGAAAGCTTCTGAGCGCCCTCTCCAAAGATGATCAAAAGCATAAGGAGAACAATTGAAACGGAGGCAATGTGGAAAGCAGCGGTGCAGAGGAGACCGGAAGCAAAAGCTCTTCTAATTTGAGGCCAAAATGGAATCATTTCAAAGTATTTTGTAACCCCGAAGAGGAGCCCAAACCTCCAAATGAACAGTTGAACTGGATCGTATTCCCGATAGAGTGGAATCAGTGCCATGAGCCCGGTGAAGGAGACAAGCACCGTCGTGAATAGTCCAAACGTTAGAAGATTCCATAGTTTTGTGGTTACCGCATTCGAACTGGTAAGATGACGCCTGTATCTTTGGAAAGTTTCCAAAGTTTGTGGAATGATGGAACAAGTTTCCTCCGCGATGCTGTTCAAGCAGTGGTAAGCAGAGTTGGCGAGAATCGTAGTGGGAAGAAGAAACGCGTAAAATCCGAATTGTTCGTGGTCTTCGGACTCCCAGGTGACTAAAAGTCTTCGGATTGTGATTACAACCGCCAAAGGAATCCCGACTTGGGGCAAATACCATTGACAGGTTCGAACTAATCGAAAGAAAGTGAATTTCCTGCAGTTTTCAGATGGCCAGAAGTAAACTTTTTCCATTTTGCATGACGGGACAAGCTCAACGTATTTAAAAGGACATGGGACAAAGAGTTGAAGAAGTCGTTGAAGCTGAATGCAGCCGTTGGACATTTGCAACGCCATTTTAAAGATTGTTGAGTTAGGACGCTAAAGGAGGAATTACCTGAGAATTTTATACTGGAAATTGATTAGACGCTTTCTCTACCCGTGCCTATTTCGTATTGATTGCTGGGTTGCCTAAACGTTGCGTTGGACTACTCCAAAAGTTGAAATTGATTTCTTCTGAGGGTTACAAAATAACATGGATGGATTCATCTAGAACAGGAGACCAGTTTTTAAATCTTTCGCAATCGCCTAAATAATAAATATGCTTGGCTTGTAAAGTTTTTTTCAAGAAAGGCTTGTTTTAAAAAGCAAAAGTAAAACATATTTTAGCAATTAATTAATAAAACTTACTGACCAAAAAAATTCATGATTGATAATACGTAAACATGACATGACGCCTGCTGGTCGGAAATTTAACCCTTCGATACAACTTTCCACCGAAGTAAACTAGCAAAGTAGTAGATGGATTCTTCTAGAACCTGAGACCAATTATAAAAACTTTCACAATCACTTAAATAATAAATAAGCTTGGCTTGTAAAGTTTTTTTCAAGAAAGGCTTGTTTAAAACGAAAAATTATACCATTTTTTTAACAATTATTAAACTTACTGACTATAAATATGACCGATTGATGATAAGTAAACTAGTAAATTATACTTTTTAATTTATTTTATTGTTTAAGCATATCTTGAACATAAATTGCAATTAAACACATTATGATTTCTTATTAATTAGGTGAATAAGTATTTAACATTTAAGAGACACGCCTTACATAATCCATTGGCATGTCATTCCTTACCCAATATTTAAAAACTGGCAGTAATTAATTCTTAACAATTTACCTTTAGTAATAATAAATCAAACACTCTAATTTTTTCTCAATTATGAACAATGAACATTACATCTGTCTGAGATAATTTTTCTAATATTTAGGTCTCATAAGCTTTAAGGTTCAAGAGAAGTTCCTTTCTGCCGTTCTTGTCCAGCTCTTTGAAGCATTCGCAGGATTTAATTACATCATTTGGCAATCTAAATGCAAAAACTATTTAAGTAACGTACAATTCGTTAGATGTTTACGGTTAGGATTTTTCAATAACATACCGTGACATTTCCAACAACACATGAGCCTTCAAATCCTCCAAAGCTTTGACATTCTTCGTAAACGCGTAGAGTTCCACGAGATTATTCACAGTGAACCAGTCAACAAGTTTTTGAGAAAGGAAATTCTTGATTTTCTTAACCAAGTCATGAATTTGATACTGATGAGCAAGTTGAATCAGTTCCAAGGCCAGGTCAGGAGTGAGGATAGCTTCCGGGACCTCGAATCCGTACAAAGCCCGAACGAAATGACGAAGACATTCTTCGCTGTTCAGTTTCAACTCGATTTTTCCCGTTTCCACTTCTCTCATGCCGGTTTGGGGGGACAGCATTGCAGCAAAGCACTCACTCTGACCTGTAATTAATTATCTTAATTAGGAATCCTCTTTTTAATAAAAAATATAATTATATTTTCTCTTACACATTAAAATCCCACGATGACATTTAATCTCCGCTCCGTTCATAGCCACAATCGTCAAGTCCTTGGAGCATTTGGAATCATACAAGCTTTGAAGAATCTTATCTGAATTGAGTTTAACTGCTAAGCGATCTTCTTTGGGAAGTGCTCCTCGTAAGGTAACCTTCCAAGAAAATGTCAGGTTTCCAGCTGAAATCCTCTCCAAAAACTCATCCGTGAGCTTTCCAAAATGCCTTTCTCCCAAGGGTAGGGCAGTCAGTTGGAATGCTTTCTCCTCTCCAAGAACCAACTCTGTAAATAATGCAAAAGAGGTATATAAGAACACCGCGTGATATTATTTTCAGCTTTTAAAATACAGGAATTACCAGAGATATCGTTTCCGGTGTATTCATTAAAATACTGCGTTCGAAGGACAACACCAGTGTCAGTGACCCACTTGGCTTCTCCTGAAACATCAACATGGAAGTGCTCCTCCTTGAAGCCTTAGCCTCCTTGAGTTGAAGTGGTAACTTTCCAAGAAAATGTCAAGTTTTCAGCCCAAATCCCTTCCAAAAACTCTTTCGTAAGCTTTCCAAAATGCCTTGCTCCCAAGGGTAGTGCACTCAGTTGGAATGATTTCTCCTCTTCGAGAACCAACTCGGTAAATAATGCAAAAAGAGGTATATAGAGAGACGAGGGGAACAGAAAGTTTTTCTTTGTTAGAATTGAACTAGGAAGGGATAGGAACCCTGTATGGTATTATTTTCAGCTTTTAAATTACAGGAATTACCAGAGATATCGTTGCCGGTGTATTCAATAAAATACTGCGTTCCAAGGACAACACCAGTGTCCCACTTGATTTCGCCTGAAACATCAACAGAGATGAATAACGAACTCCGGAGGGGGTCCACCAACAGAACTTCTGACATTTTGTGAAGAAGGTCTTCATTAAATTCCAAGGAGAGCGTGACCTTGCTGGAATTGGCTTCATTCCACTCAACAATAAATACAAAAATGGCACTGTACACAGTACGGAATTAATATAAACTCAGCTGGGTTTATTAAAAAAGTTAATTAACATACGTGTTAAGCTCGTCCTCTTCTTCAATTCCTTTCTGCCTCCCGACAATGAAGTTCCTCAGTGAGCGGAGGTCCGGCGAATTTTTCCATTCTTTTTCCCGAAAAGGTATCCACGGCAGGTCGGTGAATTTTATGGAGTCCACCGGCGTCTTTGGCGCACCAGCCTTTGCTTGACGGATGCATCCTAATAAAACAGGGGGAAATTAGTTGCAATTTAACTTTTAATGGGCAGTTTTTTTATTAATTATACTTTCATATCCGGTAAAAATTCAACTTACCAATCAATCTCGCAGCCGATACTTCCTTTTTTAAGTTGGGAACGAGCAAAATGTCAAAAGCGACCATTTTCAGGAATAGGTTCAGCAGATATCACTAGATTCAGTTAACAATGATAACTTACAATTAAATGGAATTCACAATTTTTAGGATAAGTATTGAATGACTTCCTGGTCCATAGAGATTCCTAGGAAATAGAAAATAAATGCATCAAGTTTATTTCCGGATTGATAGAATAATTTTAAGGGAAAAGAAAGCTCACAATCAACGCTTGGTTGTTGCACTCCATTTCCTAAGAATACAAGTTTCTGATTTCAAAAGAGCAGGGGACGAAAAATATCACATTATTCTCCACAGCAGAGTTGAGTTTCTGTAAATATTACATGAAAATTTTAATTCACACTTCTGATCAATTTATTTCTAAAGAGCCAAAACAATTAATAAACTAATTATAAATACTAATCGCTTCAAACCTGGAAGGAAACAAATTGGCCGAAGAGGAGAAGATGCGTCAATCCATTTCTGAAATTGAAAAAAACAGAACTTTTTACTGTTTTAAATCTTGAGGTCATTTTAATTAAATTAGTTCAGAATAGATCTTGTTGTGCTTTACCAACACCATTCTCGTTGTCGTATCCCTTAAAAATGTAGAATTTTAGGTATTATATTGCCAGCTACCGCAAGGTTAAGCACACGGGAACTTACTATAAAATACAAAATGAAAAATAACAGATTAAATATTATTCAACTGATTGATATAATTAGTCACAAGTCAGAAAAGATTTAAGGAGCTGTTTTATTTGTGTGACAAAATGTTTAAAAAGTTGTGTTTATTTGTGATATTGCTTGTTTAATCTAATTTGATTTGTTTCTAGTCTTTTCAGCCAATTTTAATCAAACTGGAACACTTTCAGGTCCAACAAATGCATGAAATTTCTAGCAGAGCCTCAATATCTATTTTAAATGATTCTGCGCTGGTGATTTTAGCTGTGGTTTTTTACAGAAACATTGATCCGCAAACTGATGAACTTTTGCTCTTAATTTTAAAATAATCTTTTTAAGTGGTTAATAACTACAGTACTTTTTTCGTAAATATTTTGCTAATATCAGATATTGCAAATTGAGGCGAGTTTTAAGTAAAAAAATAGCCAATAGACTTTCAATTTTTATCGTAACCTTGACCATTTCACAAACTGAGCCAACCACCTCCCTGAGGAAAGCGAATGAATTCATTTTGGAAGTGTTTCAATTTTTTAAAATAGTATCGAAAAAAGAAATGACGTTGGAGAGCCACAACTTTCTTAATTTGGATTTGTGCTGAAAACCAATAAATGTTCAAATCAATTTACGTAAATAGGTGAACAAGCACAACTATTTATGCACTTTTATGTGGAAATGTTTAAAAAATAATTGCAAACCTGCCATAAATTGTGTGAATTTTTTAGAGTTTGTAAACTGTAAATTCTTAAATTAGTGAGTTTCTGCAGAACTTTATGATACAACAAACCGAACGTTTATTTTGATTAAAGGCAACAAAACACGCTTTTTTAACTAAATCAAACGAATATCTTTTAATATACTGCAGTTTATATTGGCTTAATGGCCAGTATTAAATTGAAAATTTACCTGCAGTTCAATATTTTTCTTACAAAAGTATTGTGTATTTCGAATTTAATTAACGGAAAGACTTTCGTAGTTTTATTGGAAAGTTGTTTATGATGTTCTAGATCTAATCCAATATTCATTTCATTTTAAAATGGTTAAAGAAACACAAAATAATAAACTTTAAATATATTAACTAGCAACAATAAAACATTTCAATTGGTGTTGGATTTTGGCTGCTACTTGTTGCTCACTATTGCGGTATGGCATTCATGTCAGCTGTGAAGCTACCCCTTTGCATGCTTTCTCTTTAATACAGATACCGCCTGTGTTAAATAAAAATATATTGCTGGATTTTGTCAACCGGTGCGAGACCTAAAGAAGATAAAGAAAAAAATTTCTAAAGCGAAAGAGAATACAAAAGGAAGAACTACCCTGTGGTTAGCTATCGGTAAAGCTTTGCTTTTGTGAGCATATGTGAAATAATGAAGAACGGTTTTTGCCTTTAAGCTTCTTACACTTCATCAGCCAGCATTATCATGCAGATACAAACATTGAGAGAAATTAGCTTATGAATTAAAGGCTAGTCTATTGCCAAATGTATTCCACTGTGTATTGGGCAAGTGCTTTTAATTTGTGTGGTGGGTATTGTAATCTATTTAAGCAAAATGTATTTGTTTTACTGAAGGAGGGAAACGGAAAAACACAGAATGGATTCATCGGATCAAAAGCACGTGAAGGAAGTTTCAATCAGCTGTTGAAATTGTTTAATCCTCCGTAGCTTAAGTAGGAAAACTGGCAAACTAACTGCAATTGGAAAACTTGTCTGCGTAAAAAGTTTAGAGGATTGTTTTATTCAAGTTATTGAATTAGAAATAACCATCAAGCCAAAAGTATTAAATTTTTCCACCATTGATGACTTAACTGTTTCAATAAATGTTTAACGGAAGGAGCAATAAACAACGCCGATAAAATCACTCATTTGCAGCCAAATATTTCATCACAAAACAAAAACTCAAAATCGCACATTTAGTGGTATTTAATTCTCTTCAGAATGAGGAAATTGTTCGGATCAGATTTTTTAAACAAACAGTACAGGCCGTGTAAATCTGCACTTAATAATAGTCCATACTTCAATTTCTCGTTCAGCAAAGACGTTGAATATCGAAAGAGTTCAACAAGAATTATTCCACTAGTGATTGGGGAGAGAAAAAGGTATTTTAAAAATGCCCTTTACCTGTAAACGTAAATGATACCGAAACAGTTACGCATAAAATCATGCAAGTTAGCAATCTAGTCTGTTGAGTTCCATTTTAGTTTTGTAGTTGATTGTTCAAATAAAATAAACGCAAATTACAATATTTGCAATGATTTAAATTGACTACGTAAAATGTAAATGCAAAAGTTTCCAAGATAAAAATGCCGATTTCTACTTTGAGCTTACTAGCTCAATATATTCTTACTCATGAGAAAAATATGCCAAAGTACTCACATATTTCCGTTTTTGTATTGTTCTTCTAATTTTGACAAACAAAACCTGATACGTGTAGGCAAGTCAAATTTTTATTGTGCCAAGCCTCCGCTTCAGCAAAAGTACATTTTATCTTTAGGATTTGTTGTTATTGAAAATATTTAAAAAATTATGCAATATTAAATTTATAGTAGAATAAAATAAAATTTGTATTAGAAACTGTGTTTAATGAAATGACTTAATTTTCATTATCTGAAGGTAACAGTTAGTAGCTCACAAGAACAAAAATATGCGTACAAGCGTAAGTCAGCGTATAGTTTTTCATTAAGTCAATCAAAATCAATTTCAATTAAAAGTTCCGAGTTCATTTAGTTTATGAAACGGTGATATTAAACCGCAAAACTTATAAGTTAATAGCGAGCTATGCGTCTATTTACGCTGTTACATTGCTTATTACGCTGAACGAAGCTTTGAAAAAGCCAAAAGAAAAAGCATAGTAAAATTTGATTTACCTTTTTGGCTGATAGATAATTTCAATAATTGATTTCCAAGTCATATGCAAACGGCTAAAAAGATTTTCAATTAAATTGAGAACGCATTGAAACAGCTAGAAACCGATTTCCGTTGATTTTTTATAAATTTTATGCTATAGTTTAAAGGAGCTTTTATTTAGGTAGTCCTTTGACTGAATCCAACACAGTTTTAAGAACTGCGTTTAAATATAGCCAACTGCTGATTCTATAGCAGATAACCAGATAACAAAGAAGATTGCCAACTTTGCTTTCCTATTGCTTCACATGCTGTTTTTATTATGATATTTTCAGTATCTAACAATACATAACCCAACGCACCTCTGCGCTGACTGAGAATAAGCATCTCTGAGGATAAGCGTATAAGCTTAACACCTACTTAACTTTCCTTTAGTCAAGCAGGGTTTAGATTAGCTAATTTTTGCTAGTGTTATATAATAATTCCAAGTAGCAATTGAAACAAGATTTCATGTCAATTTTTACGATTAATGATAAAGCTTAGTTAACAACGGGAAAACTCAGTCAACTTATTTATAGGATGCATCCGGATGCACAAACTGGGTTGATTATGGAAAAAGGACCTTTCTAAGGATTACAACTTTTTTATTGCAGCAAGCGTTGACCGTTTGAATAAAAAAGGTTAAAACGGCTGAATGTTTTCAGAAAAAGGTCAGTTTATCCTTTTGAAGTCATTAAAACAAAGAAATTTTTTGAGTCACATATCTCATGTTAATAAAGAAAGGTTTAACAGCATCAAAGCTTGTGAAGATTGTTAGTTTCTTTGTATTTTAACCAAATACAAATGCATAACAACATAGAAAAGGAAACCCCAAGATCTGAATTGAAAGGACCTTTTTGCCAGATATTACGCAGTCAAAGAAAATACAGTTTAGGATATGAAGCAAAATCAAGAACAATGCCACAGCGTAAAACGTACGACGGCAAAGTCTAATTTCGGTCAGCATAATTTTTAAACTACAGACTCCATTTCTTTCACTATTTGCTTTTCCTTTTTATTTTACTTGGAGCCCAGAAGTCTAATCCATTGAAAACTTTTTTTAGTTATCAGTTTCAGAAATGTTTTATTCAGTTAACTTTTTAGAAGTTTTGGGTTACGATGATGATTAACTTTAATTGCAAGGGCAACGCAAATTATTTCCATGAGGCAAAAGACAAATGTAATTTTAATGAAAGAGTAACCTTAACTTAATCATTCAAAGTTTTGCGTTCACGTTACTGATCCATTTGCATAGATTTTGGGTACAGATAAAGTATAATATTTAAATGGAAAGCAATAAGCAGGAGGGGAGCAATTAATACCTTTTTACTCATTTTTAGCAACAATCAACTGAAATCCTTTGCAAAACTTGCTACTTTAGCTGCCAACATTTAAATTACAAAATTGTTCTCGTGGATATCAATTAAATGCCATTCGTTTTGGAAACTTTTACAAATTCTTTTAAAATGCGATTTTACCCTTTGTTGGCTGACAACGTTTCAATGCATTAGTTACTTAATTAATGCCAGACAGTTCGAAACTCTTTATTAACGATACTTGATGAGTTCATCATATTATTTTCATGATCACATTCAATTTTCATTTCATTTTTTGTTTTTAAAAATAACGTCCCGCACCCACTCTAGAAAGTACGAAAGAATTGTCTTCAAATATTATTTTCATGGATGAGCACAAATGTCATCCGTGACTTAAAATTGCTTTAGAAAGAAAGCTATTAGGCACGCCATTGCATTTCTTCAGTCTTTTTAGTATTAAATATCAATTGAGGATTTAACAATTTTAATGAAAAACCGGCAAAAAATGATGACTGTGTTTCTGTAGAAAAACTGCCAAGCGTTTTTCAATTTCGGTAATAAATCAGCATCAACAATGTAATAATATTATAGATTAGTGAAGGAAAAGTTCAAAATTACACATTTTCATGCCATTGCAAGTATGCAAATGACATTCTCCTTTCCACACAACGTAAATGATTTACAAATATTTCATTAACTAGGCAAAAACTTTAAAACTTTAAATTACGATTTGGTGCTTGCTAAATGCGTTTATGCAATTTTTGCAAAAAAAATACTTGTAGATTTTTCAATAAAACCTTAGATATTTGAGCATTTTACGTTGGTTTTGGCTTAGTAAAAACTTTTCTTGGCATTTGGCTTTAAGCACAATACAATTGACTATCACTTCGCTCCATTTAAAAATAGATGAGTTTTTCTGTAAAACAAGAAATACGTGAACGTTTTACAATTTGGTTCTTACGATTAGTGCATGAAAAGGTTGTTGGCGATTGAATGAGGTCCTTTGTTCTTGCTTGTTCTTGATCTGGATCACATAAAATTTTAAGCAATGCTCCTTCAAAAGGGTCAAGAAAAATCTGTTTAAATATTTCAAGTTGAAGCAGATGTTTAAGACATTGTTTTACAAGTCAACAAGGCTATTCTTGTGAAAAAGGATAAACGACTAAGGAAAGCGAAACAATTAAGAAAAAGGACGGATTTTATTTTCTCAGAGATCGAATTTTACCAATGTGTGGGATATTATAAGGCTTATCAAATTTACTTTTAACGTCGTTCAATGAAAACATAATTTAAAAAACAATAAATCCCTGGAATAAAACAATCGAGCAGTTATTTTTCAAATGCAGATGACGAAACATTTTCATGAAAAGCAAATGTAAATATCTTGCTATTTGCCTGTCAATTAGGAAAAAGTCATGGCATGAAATGGCAATATAATCAGTCAAATAAGACAGTATAAAATAATTTGGTACTTGTTAAAGGCCAGAAAAAATGCTCAATAAGTAGAAAGAAAAATGAATGGGAGCTAATATTCTCATTATTAGTTGCTGCTTAATTTTAGCAAATGTCTCATTAGACCTGAGCATTGTTTTTTATTGTAATATTTGTTAGTTTCAGCTTACAGGCGGTTATATAAAACGGGTTGGATTTAAAAATATCCAAAGAACGGCATTTAGATTGCAATGTTTTATGGCCCTTGGGAAATATTTCATATGCGGGTGGACGTTTTGTATTCACAACCCTGGTGATTTCACCATTTTAATTTTTCAATGATTTTACTCGTACCTATACCGATGCTTTCGTTTTTAGGGGCTCTAAAAATAAAACGATAAAATCCTAAAAAGGAACAATTTGCTTTTGATTTTTCTGAATAAGAGGGCAACTCATGAAAAGATCTATTTATTTTTCCAGGGAAATCAACGCTGTAATATTACATGTGAAGTACTGAGCACACAATCTAGTAATACTTTGCAAACCCTGCGGGGAAATATGAAACGGAATGTACAAACCGTAATAAAGCAACGGCTTTCTTAGGTTGTTCCCATTACCTGCACCCAAAATAAATTGCTCGTGTTCAAAATAGAAGATACTTAAAAATGCAATCGAAAATGTTCACCATTCCAAAATTTTTATTACCAACAGTTCATTTTAATGGAATAAGCTAATTTTATATTTTGCAAAACTTGCACCACAGTAAAAATTGAAAGAAAAACGTAAAGAAAATAGTTATTAATGTAATTTTTACTGCTTGAAAGAATTAAAGTCCAATTGTCTTATTTCTACCGCGTTTCAAATCAGATGAAAGCCACTTTAAGTTTTAAGCAAAAGATCTAATCCTTCGAATGCGTTCTTTGTTCAATCTTGTGAGCTTTATTGTTTTTGTTTAAAAATGTACTTTTGAGCAATAAAAGTATGAATGCTACCGTTGGACTGCAGAAGAGGGTGATTATGTTTCTGACCAGCTAAATGAGATAATTCCTTCTTCATTTCCTTTATTTATGAATGTAGGCAATATTTTTATTGAATGCAGTGGAAACTCTGGAGAATCATAAAAATATCTTTTCAGAGGGAATATTTTACAACCTTGGGATTATGTTGCTGTTCGAAGTAAAACCGCTGTTGCTGTATATATATTTAAGCTGCAATGTGACTTCTCAATATGAAAAATGCATTTTTAATGCTGTTACTCGCAATGGTGGAGGTGAAAAATAATGATGTAATTTACTCTCATGTTTAAAATTAGAATGCTGATGTGAAATAAAAATTTATTGATAAGAAATTGCATGCAAAGAAAATATTTTTATAACAGATTAGCTACAAATACAAAATGTCTGAAATTGTTACTTTCTAGTGGAAGAAAAACAAATCTTACGTCTTATCTAATTAAAAATACAAACGAGTGAGATTTTTTTATACGGTGAGCAATTGCAAAGAAATATAATCTAAAAAAACAGTAACAAAAGAAATCTTGTCTTTTTACCTTAAGTTTTAATTTCGTAATCTCAAAGATATCGTTTTAAAATTCAAAAATTCATTGAATTATTTTGAATGTTCAACCATTTCAACCAATCCAAAATGAAGAAATTATTATGTAAAAATACTGCTTAACCCATTACAAAATAATAAATTTTAAAAAATCCGAAGTGAAAGAGAAAAATCAATCCATGAAGAAATTTATTCATCGTCACTGCTTAATTCCACTTTGCAACTTATGCTTGATGATGTCTTCCGAAAATCACGTAGGGAAATCAATTTTCCTTGTTTGTTCTTTCTTAATGAAACTGGAGATCTGCTCCGATTGCGAGTAGATCCTGAAGGTGTTGCAGGGTTTGAGCTTGGAACCATTTCCAGATTCAGTTGGGTCAGTTATTGCCAACAAATCCCTCATCTGCCACATCCTGCTTTGATTAAATTTCTTGTAAGAAAGGATGACTGCTTCTGTTTTATCCACTTGAACGTTTTTGTTTCTCCCAGGATCCAAAAATACTCTTATACATCTGCCCGTGAATTGAGTAAACAGAAGATTTGTTCCAATATTGCGTAAGATAACGCAAAGTGTCACTTTTGGATTGTCATAACCCTCCAGATGCATACCGCATACGATACCTACGCGGTAAATTCCCTTGTTGAAATCGGCAGTTAACTTATCTGGAGTTCCTTTTGGTTTTACTTTAGAAGTAGGATGAAATATGGCCACGGCATAATTTTCACTTTTAGCATTTTTATTTAGCAATTCTTCATACTCCTTCGCTTCCTTGTTGGTAGATGCAATGATCATTGCTTGTGGTACAAACCTCGGCTCTAACTTTTCCTGACGCCTCAAGATATCCCTGATATCTTTCGGAAGAGTTTCGATGTTCGAATTCTCCACAAATTTTGATTTTCTGATGTAGCCACCTGCAAAATGCAACCAAAACATGTTTTAATGTCAACTCGTCCACGTTTTGTTATTTTTCATATCTTTTCCTCGACAAAATATATGTTCAAGGGGATCGAATAAAATTACTTGCATCAAAGTTTTATAAATACGCTTGTAATGATAATAAAAGGCCGCAAGCCTGCGTAGGTACTAGTTTGAAAATTTGCAATAAGGTTTTTAATATTTTACAGCTTTAAAGACTAATTAAGCCATTATACTGAAAACTCTCACACACTTTTACTCTTACACTTTTCACGAATTCTTTTATTTTTTGCGAAAATGATTTGCAAATTTGCAAAAATATTTGCATATTTTTTTCTCCTCAAGCCATTTCCGTTAGAATGATATACAGCTGGCCGTATTTTGCAATTTAGGATTTTATATCGGACACTTCTAACGGCGTAACCGTTTGTCCATAATTGCTATTCAATACAGCAAATTTTCAGGTACATACCTTCTTTTCTGGAAAATTTGGTTGCAATCAGTTAAGGCTTTTTTTGAGTTATCGCGGAGACGGACGGACAGACAGAAGGACTAACATACTGAAATCAACCAGATCTTCTCTTGCAGATGACCATTTTTTTAAATTAAAATCTATCATTCCCTTAACTTGACAATTTACGTATGCTAACACTTCAATGCAATGGATCTGCGCTCAATTTTATTAAAGAACAGAATTTATTCTCACTTTATTGCAAATTCCATCTACACGCTCTACTCTGAAATTAAGGGGCCCATAATAAGCAAAAGCCTGTTTCATGCATATAATCAGCAGTTTAATTAAATCCCTTTTATTTTTTATCGCGCAGCATTAGTTCTAAAGTTGTTTACCTATATTGCAAAAAAATAAATTTGTTTCTAATAAAATTCAGCAAGCCTACAAAGTTCAAAATCTGTAAATTTACAATTTTGACCAATTTTTACTAAAAGTATGGATTTTTAAAATGCTGAACACATGCAATCTTTTCAAAGCATTTAATTTTTAAGTGTAAATGACAGCACGTCTTATCAACTATGATGTTGGAAATTGCTTTCTGCCTGCCGTATTAGTACGCCAAAATTCTTTAATTTCTATTTACATGCCAAATTTTATTGCAATCTGTTATGGCTGTTTTGTGTTACCGCAAACAGATAAATAGACAGACAGACAGACTAGCAATATTAATTTCTCTTCAATGTCAGAACAATACAGAAAAATAACGATTAGTCTAAATTATTGTTTGAAACAAAGCTTCTATAAAACATCATATTAACTTACCTTCCTCAAGTTGCTCTCTCGAAATTGTGAAAGCAAGTCGCTCCAAAAGATTTTCCAGAATGGGAAGAGAGTGACCATTTTC
>JAANSO010001156.1:0-19026 GCA_036507315.1 Lepidocyrtus fimetarius | reverse complement strand
TTTGACTGATTAATTTGTAGAATATATCTAGGATATAATTAATTAATGAATGTCACTTCTTGGAAAACAGTTTGTAACTGATTTTGAAAGACAATAAAGGAATCAATCAATCAATCAATCTGAGGCAGAGAATAAAAATGAAAGCAATGCAAAAGCGCTGAGAATGGCCATGTCAATGTCGAAGGTTATCCAGGCAATAAAATTAAATACTCTGTTTGACGAGCGTAGAATATCTCATACAAAATACGAATGAAATGAGTTGCTTTGATCAATTTGCTTAAAATATAGTTACTCCTGAAGGCGTCAATGTTTCTTATGCATCCCTAGCGCCATTCTGATGATCATTCACCAGTTTCTGAATTTTCTTTATATTTGCATACCCTAAAGTTAAAAAAGCCTCAGTCAAGTTATCAACAAACCTACAATCCGCTCCTTTATCAAGAAACGTTTTGGTCATTTTAACAAGAAATTCTTCCCTGGCTTTTCCAGCGTTTACATTATTTTCAATCAACACAAGGAAAGCTGTTCTTCCACCATCATCAATTTGATTTACATCCAATCCCAGCTCAAGAAAATATTTAAGAGCTTCATCTGCTCGGCAAATAATAGCCGAATGAAGCAACGGAACCCTTTGTGAAATCCTGCGGGGGTCAACATGCTCCAGCAATAGCTTCGCCTTCCTCAACCCAACTTTTTTATTTGCATCATGCAATGTCCAATGCAGTGGCGTTTCATGCAGTAAGGTAACCACGTTGAGGTTGAGCTCTCCCTGGTTTAAAATATATTGAAGGGCGTTAACTGTTCCAAACCAAGCCGCAAGGAATAAACACCCATATTTTAACCACTCCAAGTCACCGTTAGTAACTCCAGGCAACTCCTTTTTGTTTTCAAATACGCGTTGGATAAAAACAAAAACTGCCCCTCGATCCGTTCCACCTTTTAATTCATTGTCTAGCAACTCTTGTGCTGCCAAAGATCTTTTCAAACTTTCCCAATGCACAACGGGTTCCTCTTTCGTATCAGATACAGAATATTTTGTGCAAACAATTTTCTCATCAGCTTCCATTTCATTTATTTTGCAATCAATTAAAATTGAATTTCTTTTTGTTGAATGCTCTTGCAGCCAAGAGAGCTGAAAAGGTGATGGGATATTCAAAGGCAAATAAAAAGAGACTTTCTTCAATGGAACCGGAACATGTGCAGGAGTCCACGTAAAATCCTCTTCCGGATCTCCGTATGAAACCGTGAAGGAAATCTTAAAAGAAGCCTTAGACCTGTTGGAGTTATCGGGATATGGCAGAAAGATGGATAAGAAGCCAACAGATTTTTTCTTTGGATCCATCACAGCCATTGTGAGAATAAAACACTGTTTGTCATCCAATTTGGTAATGATCGGCGTCCAAAAAGTAAGTTCTTTCCAGGTAGAGGCTTCTTCAATGCCTTTAAGCTCCATTTGGAATTTTCCTCCTTTGGATTGAACACAGTCGTGGAAAGTAATCAAGTGCTGGACAGCATCCTCCGTATTTCCATTGTTAACATTAAACCCACAATTCATGCCCATGGGCTTACAAAGGAAAATTAAGTCTCCAAACCTTGAATATTAAAATTAAAATTAGCAAAAATAAAACATACTGTGTAGTTGTTCTTACTTTGGATTAAAAAGGCAAGTTTCTTCATGATTTCTTATATGGCTTCTGGGAAGCATCGTGTTGCAAAGGAAGTAATATTCGCATTTGATTTTGACAGACTCCAGCAACCCTTCAAAATATCTGTTGCGAATTGGACGCGTAGAGTCCAATGGGATGCGGCATTGGGGGCATTCTTTTAACTTGAAATAGCACTTTTTACAGAGCACGTGTCCATCCAGACATTGATAAACTTCATTGTCCGGAACTTCAAAACAGACTGGGCATGTAAAATGCTCCGAAACTTCTTCAATTTCTTCACAATCTGCCATTTCTAGACCCTCGGGAATGTCTTACTGTGGTCATTTGTCAAAAATACAATATTTAAAATTTATTTTGTTTTAAAAGTTTAATTTAACAATAGTTACCTCTGAAACAGTAAAAGCGCACAAAAACAACAACAAAATACAGATTATGCAAGATTTTTGCTTGCTAAAGCATCGCTGATCAAAGTAGTACTGAAAATATTAGCAACTAACTTCCAAGAAGGATATCCACTTAAATATTAAACTTGTACTTATGGCAAGCGTTGTTTTACTGCGCAGCTTCTACAGAGTATTTTTCTCAGCTTCTTTGTTATCATAAATAAATTTATGCCCAAGTCGGCAATTTAGTTCTCGCGAGTTAAAAGTTGCAGAGCAAGTTGTTCTTTTATGAGAATTTCCTTTATAATCCTTTCTTTATTGCTTGAAAAATCGTACAAAAGCAATAAATTATCGTTGTGGTAGGGTGATAAGCATTTTTATGCCAACTTATTTAGTTAAAATGAATGAACAGGTAGGTATTATACGGGAAGCTTTAATAAAACTACTTTTGAGCTCTTTGTATATTCAGGCATTTGTATAATTAACTAGTAAAGATTGAATCTTTGAATTTTATCAGCTTATCTTTGCATTTTGTAGAAACAAACCAACATTTAAATAAAATTAATGCTCAAGTTATCTTCAGATTTTTGTTCTGGTCTTTGCAATTATAACATTTTAGTTAATATATCTGGAAAAATTGAATGCATAACCAAATTAAATAATTTGATTTTTTGCAGTACTTGAGATTTTCCAAGCGTGTCCATTCTCGTACTCTAAAAATTTTAAGGGTAATGCTTTAAAATATAATTAATCTAAATAAATTCCTCTTTACGTTGCGGCTTTATTTCCTATGTCAAGATTTATAAGTACTACACAAATTAAACAGATCAGAACGCATGTCAGAGCTGTCACATGTAATCAATGCGTTGTTTTGCCTTTTATTGCTGCTGCTCTATCTTTGTTCAAGATACCGATCTTACTTTCTTTTATCCAGGAGATCTCTCCTTTCAGATTTTTTATAGCGGAGTGCAACTCTTTTGCTATGATATTTTGTATTACACAGAGATCTTGCAAAGGCATAAAAATGCAGTTAGGGGAAACGGTTTTGTTGCCGGTTTTGTACTAAAGCTTATCGATATTCGGATAAACTTCTAAAGCATGAACGTGAGTGTGAACAGAAAAAATAATGAAAATGGGTTATCTGGTTGAACAAATAATTTTTGATTAAATCTCAACTCGCTTTGTAAATATTTACATTAATAAACTTCACGTAACAAACTAATCCGCTTTGAGGGAAGTGGTTTTAGTCCCTGTTGCGCTTATCCTTTCTTTTCAATCAACCAAATCCATTGATTTCATCAATTAAAAACAAACATAATGATCACTTACTAATCACTGTTCACTTCTTTTGCCGTCAGCGTCGAAAATATTTCCGAAGTGATCTTCACAACCTCCTGGAGTGATTTTTCTTTTCCATGACGCTGCATAGCGGAGATAAAACACAAAGCAAACCAACTGACTTTCTTTGGATCCCTGTACGAAAACTTTCCAGGGGAAGTAGCCTCAAATAAAATGATATTCAGCCTCTTCCGGATTCGGTGCATGTGATTAAATGACGAATTAAAACAGCCTTACAAGCCCAGTCCAATCCAGACAGGTTTGAGCACTTTGTTTCCCTTGAATGAAAACGTGATGGGCACTTGACAAGAAAGTATGACGTTAATTATTTACATTGAAGTAGCTGGAGAAACTTGCACAGGTAATTTCATCATCCAATTTTATTCCTCAAGTTGTAAATACTAGTTTTATTAACATGATCACTAATCATGAGTGTACGTTAATGCGTTAATTCCTTTTGGTAGATTGAATATTGAAATAAAGAGCAAATTCAAAATTATCAAACGATACAATTTGCATTACTTATAGATTTGAAGTACCGACATCATAGCAGTTATTGATCATTATATGACAAAAGATAACTGATTAAATTTGATTGGCATGTTCAAGAATGGAAAATTCTGGGAATGTAAACGATCTGAAAATAGTAAATACGACAGTTAGTAAAATTGCTGACTTATTCTTTAAAAAAAAATCAAGTAAAAGAGTACTGAAATAGTGAGTTGGGTAAGTACAAGGAAATCGCATGAAAAAACCTGCTGATCTGGCGCCCATTATTATATCGGACAATATTGAGTACATTTCATGAATAACCTACTTGAAAAAATGACAATGACGCAAATCAATTAAGCGTTCACAATTTTTTTGAATAAATAGAAGAGCAAATCCACAGAGAAACATCAGGTGCACTCGTCTCTTTGCTAAATAACAAGTTTTAACTTTCCAGTTTTCAAAATTTTTACATAAAAATGAAATATTTCGCACTCTGCCTTCTATCCCTCACCGTTGCATCCCCAATTTTTGGCGATGTCGCAGTGGAAAAGGAACCTTTGGCGAATGACCTTCCCTTCCCTCATTACGAAACCGGGGAAGTACACACCTGCGGGGGTGTGCTTACCGAAACCTCCAACCAAATCTTGTACAAGCCATTCCGTGAAGTTGGTGCCAATGAAAGATGTGTTTGGATTGTGGCTGTTCCACGCACATCCGCTTATAACGTAAAGGTTCTTCATTTTGGCCATGAAGCATCCGAAAGACTTATCAGCATCACCGGACTCTACGGATTGTCACAAGCAGTTTATTCAAGAACTCCGTAAGTTATCAATTGGCATGATTTAGTAAAACACTTTTAAATTGTTTAAAATGTTTTTGCAGTCCAAACACAGACGACATCCTAATGACCGCTAACGCTCTTGTTGTCACTTTCCACTCCAATGAAAACGGAACCACTGGAGGATTTGCTTTGCAATACGAAGTTGCTGACACACCTTCCGCCGTATCAGTAAACTCTGAGTTCTTCATTGTCGGAGCTGACACCATTTTCGCAAAGTATCCTTCCCAAAGGGAACAATACGACAATTACGAACTTGGAATCTTCGCCCTTCCCCCAGTAGACAATGTTTATGTTGAGGGACGCTCCAGGCAAGCTATTTACTCAAGAATTCAGTTGGAAAACTGCTACGATAAGGTTTACATTTACGCTTTTAACTCTACCGAAAACTACTACCATGTGAGGGGAAGTCTTTGTGATGATGTCGATACTGAGCTCATCAGCCACGATGATATCAGCTTGATTGTCCTCAGAACGGATTACAGTATTGTGGGAGGAGGATTTAACTTGGCTTTTCCCACTTGCGGAGGAAGTGCATAAGCTTATTCTGTTATATTTAACTATTTATGCTTGCAAATATTTATTTGTTTTCTTTATGTCGTAAACTTACAGGCTTAATAAATTTGATAAAGATTGATAATATTTTAGGAATTTTAAAGCATATAGCTTTATATTTCAATATTTTAATGCAATTCCTATAGATTATTACCGTAACTCATTCTACAAAAGTCTTTAACTAGTGTTTTTGGTGGATTTTTAATGCCCTTGTAAATTCATGTAATACTCAATTATGTATTTGCCAAGTAGTTCAAATTTAAATACTAATAAATTGCAATAATTGAACTTAAACTAATTGTGTTGTGACTGAAATAAGTGCTGGGAATGATCATGCCAATGTTCAAGGGTAGCCAGACAATAAAATTAAATGCTCTGGTTAACGAGCAATGTAGAATATCTTACGGATACAAAATACGAATGAGTGAGTTGCTTTGATCAATTGCAAGGTTCTATTTTATAAAAAAATGTTTGTGTCTGCAGCAGTTGCGTTTTCTTATTTGCTTTACATCCTTTTTCATAAACAAAGTTTTCAGTAATTGGTTTTATGCAGAGAAATCGGATGAATGTTTTGATATTTGAGTGAAATATAAGCAAAAAATAAACGCTTGAAACGCATTTTATTAAATCAATCATGTAATTTTGCTATGAAATGCTGCGATTTCTATAAAATCATTCCAGTGAGTTCATCCGCTTCATTTCAAACCTAACTCAATTAATAGTTTAATTTTGCTTTTGATAAAAATGTAAAAATAAAACTTTGCTTATTCATCTTTTACAAAACACAGTTAGTTAGCATAACAAACATTAAAGGAGTGGCAAAAATTTCAATAAAACTTTTTGCTCAGCAACATCTTATCGTTTTAATTTTTCCACGTTTAAATCAACATTTATTAGGCTCATTGCATGTTTTATAATTAAGTTTTACTCATTTTTATTCACAAAGTATTATAACTAACCTAACTAAAGTTTATTAACCTTGTATAAAGTATTTAAATAGCGATATAGTTACTCCTGTAGGCTTCAAATTCTCTTTAAGAGAATCTCTTATACATGCCTAGCGCCATTTTGATGATCATTCACAATTTTCTGAATTTTCTTCACAATAGTAAACCCTAAAGGTAGAAAAGCCTGAACCATGCTATCAACAAAACTACAATCTGCTCCTTTATCAAGAAAAGTTTTGGTCATTTTAACAAGAAATTCCTCCCTTCCTTTTCCAGCATTCAAATTATTTTCAATTAACAAGAGGAAAGCTGTTCTTCCACAATCACCAACTTGATTTACATCGAATCCTAGCTCAAGAAAATAGTTAAGAGCTTCATTTGCTCGGCAATTAATAGCCGTATGGAGCAATGGAATCCTTTGTGGGATCTTCCGAGGGTCAACTTGCTCCAGCAATAGCTTCACCTTCCTCAATCCAACTTTTTTATTTGTATCGTGCAAAGCCCAATGCAGTGGCGTTTCATAAATGGCGTTAACCACGTTAAGGTTGAGCCCTCCTTTATTTAAAATGTATTTAATGGCGTTATCAGTTCCAAACCATGCCGCGAGGAATAAACAGCCGTATTTTAACCATTCCATGTCACCGTTAGCAACTCCAGGTAACTCTTTCTTTTCAAATACGCGTTGGATAAAAGCAAAAACTGCCCCCCGATCCGATCCTCCTTTTAATTCTTTGTCTAGCAACTCTTGTGCTGCTGAAGATCTTTTTAAACTTTCCCAATGTACAACGGGTTCCTCTTTCGTATCAGATACAGAATTATATTTTGGGCAAACAATGCGTTCTTCCTCATCACCTTCCCCTGCATTTGATTTGTAATCAATTAAAATTGAATTTCTTTTTGCAGAATGAGCTTGAAGCCAAGAAAGTTGAAAAGGCGATGGGATATTAAAAGGCAGATAAAAAGAAGCTTTCTTCAATGAGACCGGAACGTGTGCAGCAGTCCACGTGAAAGCCTCTTCTGGATCTCCGTATGAAACCGTGAAGGAAATCTTAACAGAAGATTTATTTGAATTTTCGGGATAAGGCATGAAAATAGATAACAACCCAATTGATTTTTTCTTTGGATCCATCACAGCCATTGTGAGAGTAAAACACTGCTTCTCATCCAATTTGGTAATGATCGGCGTCCAAAAAGTTATTTCTTCCCAAGTTGGGGCCTCCCCAATGTCTTTAAGCTCCATTTGAAATTTACCTCCTTTGGATTGAACACAGTCGTGGAAAGTAATCAAGTGTTGGACTGCATCCTCCGTATTGCCGTTGTTAACTTGATATCGGCAACCCGAGTGGCCCATGAGCTTACAAAGGGATATAAAGTCTCCAAATCTGTTTTAAATGGACGGTTAATTAAAAATTAATAAAAAATTATTACTTTAATTTGTTCTTACTTTGGATTGAAAGCACAATTTTTTTCGTGATTTTTTATATGGTTTCTTGGTTGCATGGTCCCGCAAAGCAGATGATATTCACATTTGATTTTAATTGACTCCAGCAACCCTTCAAAATGTCTATTACGTATGGGACGCGTTGTATCCAACGGAATGCGGCACTGAGGGCATTCTTTTAGTTTGAAATAGCACACTTTGCACAGAACGTGCCCATCCAGGCATTGATAAACTTCACTGTCCGGAACTTCAAAGCAAACTGGACAGGTGAGATGCTCCGAAACGTCTTCAATTTCCTCACTGGCTGCCATTTCCAGATGCCTACTCTGTATTTTCACAAGATATTGTACAATAATTAAAATTAAGTTTTTTAAATAAGTTAAATTTATAACAATCATTACCTCAGGAATATTTTAAATATATGCAAAAACAACAAAAATTTACAGATTAGACGGTGCTCGCACTAAACATCACTTGTGAATGGATCACTGTTCAAAAACGTACTGAAAAATTAAAATTAATTGAAGGATATCCACTTTTAGTAAGACTTGTACTCATAACGGTTGGTACTGCACAGCTTCTACAGCGTAAATTTTTCTCAAATCCTTTTTTATCTTAAATTTATGAACATATCAGCAATTAAGTTAAAAGTTGCAGCGCAAGTTGTTCTTTTATAAGGGTTTTCTTTCCTTTATGGTGCAAGCGTTGCTTGAAAAGGAGTAAATGAATGATGGTTATTCTCTGGTGATAAGCATTTTAATGCCTACTTGTTCAGTTAAAAATGAATAAATAAGTAGGTAAGTTTTAATGAACTTACTTTTGAGCTCTTTGTATATTTAGGCATTCGTACAAGATTGTAATTTTGCATTGATCAAATCATTGAATTTTATTAACTTGTCTTTGCCATTTGCAGAAACAAAGCAATATCGAAATAAAAGGATCATAACTTTACATTTTTGCTTTAGTCATTGCAATTATCATACTTACCTATTTATTTAAGTAACACTACCGGAAGATTTTTGCAACCTAAATTTGCATTCTCGATCTCTTAACTAAATATTCCATGATTTATAAATATTTTTAATACTGGTAAAATAAAAATAGATCAGTAAATGAAATTTCAGACCTGTCTTATGCAAACAACGCGTTGTTTTCCTTTTTATTGCGGCTGCTCCTCTCTCTTTGTTCAAAAGTCCAGTCTTACTTTCTTTTATGTGATCTCTTCCCTCATGTTTTTAGCAGAGTTTAACTCTTTCGCTATGATATTTTGTATTACGGAGACTACAACCCGAAGCTCAAAATATAAAGCAAAGCAGCTGATCACATTTGAAATCTCAAACACCGCACACGTTTCCGAAAGTTTTTCTTTTGTATTCCTAAAAATATTCAAAAAATAATTTTAAAAGTTAAATTGCATAGGGCTAGTAGTTTAAATATTGTACTTACCCTTATAGTTGAAAGTTGGAAGATAGTTGCAGAAGTAAAATATTTTGTCTTAATGGAGTTTTTATTTAACAGACAGGAAAGTCCAGTGAAGGTAGTGAATACTCAAGGATGTTGCTTCTTTTGTTTAAAAAGTGATTTAAATAAAGATCATCTGGAAGAAACTGAGAATGACGATGAAATTGTTCAAAACTTAGTGCGCTTACGTTGCCTCTTCCGGTACTTGGAAATCAAAGAAGCCGTTATTGTTCCAGAAGGAAATCCTGATCCATTTCTGGAGACAGTTGAAACGGAACAGATTTCTGTTTTTCTTTGTAAATCCTGCAAAGCTCTTGCCAACCATTTTAGTATTTTCTTTCAACAACTGGAGAAAATTCAAGAGTGAAATTAATTCTTCTTTGGAGAGGATTCTCCAAAATATTTTTATGTCCCTGGATGACCCCATTTTAATGCAAAACTATGAAAAGCAAATGTCTAGAAGCCGTTACAATGGGGAAATATCGCCGCTCGTTCTTGTGGAGAATCTAAGAAAAGAAATTGCCAATAAAGGTGAGACAAGTTAATATTAAATATTAAAATACAACCCTTAGTATTAAAATACGTCTCCGGCATTATCAAATTGTTCTATTTTTTTAATTTTAGGTTTGGAAAGACATATTGTGACAAGTATTAATGTACCAAAGCAAAAACCAGGTCATACAAAAGAAATGCCGGAGGAAATTAAATTGGGAAGTGCTAGTCCAGAATTAATTTCTATCGAAGATGACGAAGAACAGTCCAAAGCAGAACTTAATGAGGATCCATCTGTGTGGGTCCCCAATAGGGAACCACCTATTTCTCCGGAAACATCACCTGACCCACTTGAAATCTCAGACGAAGAGTCCCTAGCCATGTCTTGTGAAGCAGAACTACCAGAAACATTTGTACTTCCGGTCAGGAAGATCTCAAAGAAAGAAAGCAGATCTCAAGAACGACTTTATAAAATGGAACCGCTTGATGCTGACCAAACCCAGGGCTCCCCACTTAGGAATGTACAGCTGGAGTCGAGAACAGTTCGAAAATCATCACATGCCTGGTATATAAAAGATCCTAGTGGACTGTTTTATTGCAAAAAATGTGACAAAACCGCCAAGTATTTGGACAACATAAGACAACACTATAAAAGTGCTCATTTACAAAAAAGATTTAAATGTGATATCTGCCAATTATCAATGTTTACACGGAAATATAGTTTAAAAATTCACCAGAAAACTTGTAAAGAAACACTTCCTGAGAGGCTGAAGAAAACAAAGGATAAACAAAATTGTATTTGTAATTTGTGTGGGAAGCGGTTGGCTGGAGAGGAATCTCTTCGTTTGCATTATCAAGCGGTTCACCAAAATATGAAACGATTTGCGTGTGACCTTTGTGAAAAAACTTTTCATGTCATGTCTACCTTAAACAGACATAAAAATTCAGTTCATTTGGGGAAACGGTTTTATTGTCGGTTTTGTACTAAAGCTTTTCGATATTCGGATAAACGTCACACGCATGAAACTATGTGTAAACAGATAAAAAATGAAAATGGATTATCTGGTTGAACCAATTGATTTAGATTAAAAATATTTAAAAGACTGAAACGCTAAGGATAAATTGAAAGACATAGACATTGTACTTTACTACATAGTAAATAGTAAGTTTGTAAAATTGTAAATACTTTTAAATTATTGAATATTAAGTACTTAGCAAGATGATATTTTGAATATAAACTATTCTGTAATTTATTTCCTAGTATTAAGTACTTTTTTTAAAAAAAAGTGAGTCATTTATTTTTTGGCCAATAAATGCTTTTTTCAAAGTGATTATCAAACTTCACGTGTACAACGGTGTTTTTTAAAGCATGACAAAGATATCATTTAACCTTGTGAATCATTTGGAGGTTATCAGGATTTTGATAAGGATTTGCGTAAATAGCAAATAAAGCTAAAATTGTCCAACTTGACTCATTCATTGTAAAACCAATAGATAGTTAACACCTGAACATATTTTATTTGGATTCTTTCACTTTCATTCTCTAACTAGCCTAATATTGTTGCTAGCTGACAATGTCTGGAATAATAATTGGAACAGAAGGTAAATTTAAAATCGTATTAGTTAATTTAAAACATTTAACCAATCAAAATTTTCCATTTTAGACTGTTCCATCACAAAAATCCTGGCGATTTTAAAATCCTCAAACTCGTTCTCCCTCTTTTATGAAAAATGGCCTTCGATTGCATATGATTTAAACATTCCAAGTGAGGATGTTCGCCGCCTTAGAAAAAATCTCCTTTTGGATACGATTTCTTTAGGAGAAGCAGTTTGTGAAGTTTTAGAAATATGGAAAAGAAAAGATGGAGAGGCTGCTACTCTAGATAAACTACTCTCTACTCTGGAGGTCAACGGGTTAAAACATTGTTCAGGTAAAAAGTGAAATTTTCATTAAATACGAGCCAATATATTATTTTAATTACTTTTACAGAAATTTTGGACAAGGCTTTTGAAGTTTCTGATAAAATACGATTCAAAACATTCACCCAGGTGCCTCCGGAAATAGCTATGTTTTTAAAATCTGACACCAAAAACGGGATAATCACATCCGTGGATATTCATCTAACTAGCTTGAAGCTGAAAGAAAATGTCAAAAACTGCAAAATTTTATCTTTTCAAGAATTCCTTGAACTTGTTTCGTCACATCAGGTGAAAAACTTAACGGATGATTCCGTAATTGCAGTAACTGTAACCGGAACCGACCAAATTTTGCAAACTTTATCTTGCGAAATAGCTTCCATGCTAATTGTCGTAATTAAACAAGATGTGGACTTGAGTAAAATCGAATTCAAGGACAAAGTTGAGTTGCTAACCGATCACATGAACTGGAAGGACTTAAGTCCTAAAAGTAAATTCGAACTGAGAATAAAATTAGAAAATATAACAGGAACTCAGCTAGAGGAAGCCACACTGGAGTCTTCAATAAATGGAGAGCTACTAGCCAATTTGTTAAACGGTAAGGAACCTGCACTGTTCCAAAAAGCGGCTCCACCTCCAACCCCAAGTTACTACGTGGACAGATTTCTCACCTCCAGAAATATTTTGGACAGAGATAAACTATTCACTGACAAGTCACCGGATATTTATCTTATTCAAGGTATTGCCCAAAGTGAATTAACGCATTTTGCCCAAAACAAGGTCACGGATTCTTCCAGTGGACAAATTGACGGGGAAAATGTGGACAAGAAGTTTATAATTTTAGATAGTCCACCACATTTTGAGAAGATTTGTAGAAAAACTAAAAACTCTGTGCATTGGGTCAACTACAAAGGAGGGAAATTTTCAGTGACGAGATCATTTGGAGAGTTGACTAGCCTCCAAAGAATAGTAAGCTCCTGTCAAGAAACTTTCACTGGAAATGAATTTATCAAATTACGGGTTCCAAGTGGCCAACCCGTTTGCATCTCAGATAGCCCCGGAATGGGCAAGTCCATACTACTTGCTCATCTCGGTAGCATTCTAAGTAAAGACTGCAAAAATTCTTGCAAAATTATATCTCTTCTTCAAATCAGCAGTTTTATAAATCAACTGAAAAACTTAACGGAGAAGATGCCAATAGCTGAAGCCATAAATTCAGCACTCGTCCAATTAATTTGCCAAACTCCATTGGAGAAAGCAGTCTTTGAAGGCAAACTAAACAAGGACAGCTTGCAAATTGAACTGCTTCTTGACGGACTTGATGAAGTCCCTTCAGGAGATTTGAACCTTGCATGGGAAGTTCTAAACATAATTAAAAAACTTCTTTCTGTTCGTCTTTGGGTCACCACCCGTCCGCATTTGCTGCAAAAACTGGAAAACGATTTGAACGTGTTAGGATTTAACATCCAGTCGTTTAGTGAATCAGACCAGAAGCAATTTTTATGCTCCTTCTGGTTGTCCCGGCTAACCAAGATTGGACAAGAAACAGATTATGACCAGAAGTTGGCCAAGTTTGCCGAAGGCTGCTTGCAAGTTGTCAAAGCCAAAACTAGTAAAACGGAACAGAGCATAGCTGGGATTCCACTTCAGTGTCTGCTCATTGGCGAAGTTTACGAAGACAAAGCTCAAGATTACTGCATGGCTTTTAATACAAATGTTTCCGAACAGCTAATCCAAATCAATTCTAGGGCTGAACTGTATCAAAAGCTTGTAGAAACGAAAGTTGCAAAGTATAAAAAACTTCATAATAATACAATCAGCAATGCTGAAATCCTTTTAATCCATGTCAAATTAGCTTTTCAATTGATATTTCCTGATTATCTAACAACCCTGGCTTATCAAAATAACTACAGGGGCAATTCAATGCACCTTGTGCGAAAACTCTACAAAGTGTTCCCAATCAAATCACAATTAATCCAACAAGAAATCAATTTAAATGACGTTTTAAATATCGGCATCCTTGAGAAGTCTGCTACACTTGTGGAACCCCGATTTATTCATCGAACATTCGCCGAATACTTTGTTGCATGGTACGCCGCTAATTATTTTAACCAGCAAGTACCGGTATTAACACAGCCTTCAGAGATTAACCTACTCCTTGATAAAATCTTGAGCACAACTGAAATAGATTTATTACTGGATATGGAGAAAATGATTAAATCTTATCTCTTCAAAAATTCTATCATTTGCTACTTTTTAAACAATCTACTTACCCCGTCAAAATTACCCCAGTTGAAGTTTAAAAAATATTCAAAAATTATTCCATTTGCTTCTGCGCACGTAAGTTTTTTAAATATTTTCAACTTGTTTGATAAACTCCGCTGTTTTGAGGAAAATCCTGGTCAAATATTTACAGAAGATTATGTAATTTTTACAATTGAGTATTCAACTTGGGAATTCGTGGAGATTGCATTGTCCAACTTTGAAAAGTTTCATAATTTTCACGCCTACAATATGAAAATAAAAGCTTTGATTTTATCAATCACAAAGTGTAAATATTCCACACTTGAATATTTACTGAATGTCAAAGGGTTGTCATCTGTTTTGAAAAAGGTGAAGCCAAACGCTGAAAAGAACGGATTGCACTTACTCCTGCACTACTGCGTACACAACACGGAATGGAAATCAGAAGAGAAACTGGAGCAAATCGTTCAAATTATGCAATTGCTTGTAAGGGCTAATCCGCACCTTTTGGAGGAAATTGATCCATTTGGAAATACACCGCTTTTAATGAAATCTGTTCATGCACGGCTTATCACCGAATTGATAAGACTGGGTGCTGATGTCACCGCTCAAGATAAGGAAAACAATGTTGTGCTTCACCTTACACAATCACGAGAGAATTTCACAGCTGAGGATTATCAAGCTTTGATTACAGCGATTCCGGATAACATGATGAAAATTCTAGTTCAAGTAAAAAACCTTCAAGGGCTTATCCCATTAGCGACCGCTGTGGAAAAGGGACTTAAACTGGGGGTGAAAACTTTAACAAGATTTTACCAGGCCGGGGCCAATTTTAATTGCGAAGTAGAAGGAGAAGCAATTCTAGCCATTGCAATTAAATTTGGTTGGACAACAGAACATTTAGAAAAGTTGATTGAATACGGGGCAGACGTGACTTGGAGTAAAAATGAAATGTCTTTGGTTCATTACGCCGCAAAGAATGAAAACGCTCAAGCCATAACCCTTCTTGTGAAACACGGTTTAGCTGATAAGCTTAATTTAAAAGATAGCCAAGGAAGGACACCGATGGATCTTGCACTTACCGGAAATGACAAAGTGGAAGACTGGAACGCACTTCAGGAGACAGCTAAACAGCTCTATAAACTAGGAGGAACCCTTAGTGACCCCTCCTTTAACTTTCTTGAAGCCGCAAGTAACGGAAATTCTGAAGTTATCAAACTATTACTTGATACTGGAATGGTAACAGAGATCAACTTCATTTCGGATGCATACGATGGCAACACAGGATTTCATTTGGCGGTGAAACAAGCCAGTGCAATTAATTTACCCAAGTTGGTAACAATTTTATTAAATAATCACGCAAATTCAAATCTTTTAAATGCAGAAGGTAAAAGTGTGTTGCAAGTTGCCCTGAGAAATCCACACCTGGACCAGAAAACATTCAGAATTTTGAAATCTTTAAACACATCAGAATTACAGGAAGAAGATGTTAATTTAATGAAAAAATTCCTAACAAGAATGGAAGACTTTGACGATGAAGCTTTTTCTGTGACCTTGCGAAATAAATTTGGAAATCACGGAGGAGACCTAAATTGGAAAAATGATGGAAATTCCCTCCTTCATCTTTCCATTCAAGAAAGAAATCTTCCATGTGTTAATTACTTAATCAGCAAAGGAGTTGATCTTGACGTTGTGAATAAAAACGGGCAAACGCCACTTCTCCTGCTATCTTCTAGTTACAACCCAAAAGAAGAAATTGACAAGAAATTGCTTAAAAAGTTAATTTTTGCTGGGGCAGATTTATACTTGAAAAACAACGAAAACGCTACATTTCTCCACGAGCTTTGCAAGCCAACGAGAATGCTTTCCCCTTTAGATTTCCACGAAGTTGTTGAATTCCTCCTTAAAAAGAACCAATTTAGGTTATTTAACACTACAGGGTGTGTTTTTCAAGTTACCCCGTTTGTTTTTATTGCGTGGAACCTGGAACTCGAAGAGAAAACACTGAAATTGTTGCAAAATGCCGGTGTTGACTTGAATGCCGTTGATAAAGAAGGTCGTAACGTTTTCTTCTACGCAATTGGAGGGAAACGGTCAAACTCGTTCTTAACAAGATTGATGGGAAGTTCTGCAGATATAAATCAATTAAATCCGTTTAATGGTCAAAATCTAGTTCATGTAGCTGTAAAATACGGAAATTCCGAAGCCCTGGAGTTCATATTAAAAACAGGAATGAATGTCAATTTGCAAGATGAAGATGGGAATGCTCCAATTCACTTGATTCTTGACTTCAGAGAAGAAATCCAATCTGTCTTGAAGAAAATGACGCTTCTTCTCCAGTACCACGCTAACTTCTATCTAAAAAACAAACAAAACGGGACATTTTTGCATTTACTCTTGTCATCAAAAGAATACCTTAGTCCTGGAGACTTCCACAAGTTAACAGCCTTCCTCATTGAATCAGGACATGCAAAAATATTCAACATATGCGGTGGGGAGTGCCAAGGCACTCCGTTGCACTCAGCTATGTTGAATATTGAACCAGAACCTGAAACGCTAGAGCTTCTTCTTTCCTCTCCAGAAGTAGATTTTAATGCATTGGATAAGCACAACATTTCCGTTTTAATTTACGTAGTTTACGGTAAAAGAAGCCTTTCAGTTTTAAAAGGCATAATAAGTAAAATTGGAGAGGCGGATGAATGGAAACTGTCCAAATATGAAAGTAGTGTTCTTCATACCGCTGCAGAAAGTGGAACAGTTGAAGCCTTGAATTACTTTCTTGAGAGGGTGAAAGACCCTTTCGAGGTCAATAAGCAAGCTACAAGCGGAAATACACCTTTGCATTACGCAATGAAGGAAATGGACAAGGATGTTGTGTTGGAGAAAGTTAAATTGCTTGTGGAGAAAGGTGGAGCGGATATCAAGATCAAAACTAAAATGGGACAGACTCCGTTGGCAATTCTTTTGGAGGAGTGGGAAAGTTATGCAATTACGGATGAGCTAAGGGAGATCTTGGAGTTTGCAGATTAGTTTCTGTTCAATAGCAAATATGATTGAAGTAATTAAATTCAATAATTATAACAGTACCTTGTATAAATTTAAACAAAGAAAATAAAAATGATTTTATTTCGAGTTAGGCAATTTACATTTACATTAGTTAAGTCATGTGAGAAGAAAAATATTTTTAAACAATGAAGAGATTTATTCAAGCAAGTAATTTTAAATTATTAATTAGTTTTTTACTGTCTCTTCTGCAACAATACCAAACTGATTGTCGTATTCACACTGAAGTCCAGCAGTACAAGGGTTGTCGACTTCTCAAAGAAATTTGAACTACAAAAGCAAATCTTTGCCACAGAGAACGACTTCCAATACCGACTCAAAAGCTTCATATCCCTTGGACTCCATAACCCCTTTTTAAAATCCACCCGGACCTTTTTTAACTCAACCCCCGCAGTAAAAACTTTTCTTGTAAAATGTAAAATCACAAAGTAAGCAGACAGTGCTAACATGACAAGCTGAACAAGAAATAAAAAAGTGAACAAATCTAGTTCCGAGTTTAAAGCTATTAAGGGATAGGATCCAATACAGAAATAAAAAGACCAGGCCATGACTTGCACAGTAAAATGGATCCTGTGAAGCTCCGTGTAGTTCAATAGGAGCACTTGGAGCTCTCTGAACATCCCGACTATCACGCGCATTTCTTTTGAGTTCATTCTTTTTGCCAGGGCTTTCATTATTTTGAGAATTGAGAAAAAAGAGAAAGTCGGGAGAAACACGCTGAACACGTTGTACATATACCCGTGAATCATTATTGCTCGGTATACAACATTTGCAAAGTGAAAGCTTGCCAGTCCTTGAGTGACCTTGATGGCAGTTGAGTAGGCTCCCTTGTCCCAATCATGAATGAAATATAAAGGAAAAAGCTGAAGCGATGAAGAAGGAAAAAGACCAACGGACAAGGCAATCAAAATATTCAACATTAGCAACATCCGGGAGAAGGATTTTGCTCCAAAAACGACCAGTTTTCCTCTGCTTACGTCGCTTGGCAGAAGGCAACCTATAAAAAATAATTTTTAATGGTAAATTAATCACAAAATAGTTTTAAAACGTACCACTTTTCCCCAAAATGTGTTTTTCTTCAAATCGGATAAGCTCATTCATAACCAAAGCAAATCTGTCCTTTCGGGTGTGATGAATCGTCCCGAAAAATGTAAATTGCGTGGCTAAATAAGCTTTAAACAAGTTCATGGAAATTAAAAAAAGGTTTTGGCTTTCGTAAACTAATTTATAAAACCCAAAAAGAGCTGAGGCGGCCATAAATGCAACTTGAATTAGCCATTGACCTCCTTCATTGTAAGTTGGAGTGGGCTTAAACCGAAGTCGGGATTGACCTTGAAGTGTCCTTCCAGTAAATTCTTTTTCGTTGTTGTCCACCACTCTGAATGGACTTCGAAGATGGGGAAGGTAAATCCATCCTTCTAGAAAGCGGAATCCTTCATCGATCAGTTGAATAAGGTTAAATGTTATCAACATTTCTTTTTAAAAGAATGTTTGTCTCGAATCACCCCTTTGTCCTCAACTGATAGCAGGTTAAAGAAAACTGACCTTTGTGGAGAGTGAAATTCCACAAAATACCTTTAAACTAGCGCATGCTTAAAGTTAAGTTAATGAATCAAAGTTAAAAATTAAGCTCAATTAGAAGAAAAGTGTGAAGATCAATAGTCATTACAATTTATCCTTGCGTAATCGTAATCACTTTTAGTTGTTGCACCGAACTAGAGAAAACACAAATTGTTACTGTAATGGGTTAATTTATCATAATTACGACGAGGTAATTTGAAATTTCATTCATAAACAGGCTTATTACTACTGAAAAATATTTTGCCTGTGTAAAAATATTTGAATAAAAAGGTATTAAAAATTCTCGTTCAAATATGTCAATAGCAAATTATGCCCAAATTATCATATTTTTGTTTAAACTTTACAAAATCATTTTTATTAATTGTTTTTGACCAGCGTAGTACCACATTTCTGATTAAAATTACTGCAATTTCATATAATAGCGTAATTGCAGCAATGCTTACATCAAAACCGTTTTTCGCACGTAAGCGCTACAATTACTTTGACAATAAATACTTTGTTAAGAAAAACCCACGCATTCCCATTATCACAATGAGGTAATTAGAAGGTTGGAATAATTTTCAATAAAACTACACCTAAACTGCTTAATAAAAGGCCGCAAGCCTGC
>JAANSO010001155.1:0-19039 GCA_036507315.1 Lepidocyrtus fimetarius | reverse complement strand
AGTTGAGTGTGAGTGCTCACTCACATTTCCATAGAGAATACGAAATTGTCGTGAGTAGAGTACAAACTCAAACTTTACTCTCACTCATCGCCATTGGGAATATCGCTATAAGTAATTGAAATTTTGAAAATAAGTGTTCAATTAAATCCTTGCTAATTAATATTTATTTTAAAATTGTATTGAGATTGCCAGCCATTTTGTCACGACTATGTATGTCATAAAGGATATAATTCTGCGGAAACAAGGAAGGATTGAAAGGAAAATAGAAAAACCCTGATCCTATCAAATCTTAAGACAATGGGAAACCAAAAAACGAACCAATTATAGAACCCTGGCGATCCTCTTAAGTCGAGAGTCGCAACTCCGGGCTCAAACCGGCACGAAATGTAAATCCCGTTGGAGTGAATACACTACTAGAAATAGAAAAAAGTTCACTTCCGGGAAATTCTTTAATTCACGCGCAATATACGTTTGAACATTGTTATACCAGGAATAAGGTTTTAATCTATTTGCACCCGTCAACTAAATCCTCTTTGGAACTACATCAAGTCAAACCAAAAAGTTATGTGGATGCTCTGGGAATAAATTTTTTAAACTAAATCGGATTTGTTTGAAATGAAATTTTTTTATGAAACTCTAAAAATTTTAATTAAAGATATTCAACTTGTTGTGATGGAGTTGGTATATGAATAAATGAAAATTTAATGATTTAAGTTTGTTAAAATTTAATAATTCTGCATATGCGAAGTTACGAATAGTTAAGAATAAAAACTGGAACCTGAATAGTTAAAGGAAGTGGATAAAGAACAAATTTTTGTTGATTCCTGACCTGTGGTTTGCCTAAAGTAAGGAAATTTTGGAATCTCTAATCAACTCTCTCGTTTAATTATTTCTGGCTATTACTAATTTATACCCTTGTTCAATTTTTTTCAAAACTGACAAAACTAATTAGTGTGGCGTTAAGTTCTAAAACGTTTTTAAAAATTCCAAATTTATCTTGGATGCCTGCTGCAATAGCTGGGATAAATCTTTTATACCTATTTCTTTGAATGTACAGTGTGTAAAGCTTAAAACTAGATATTATGAAAAGCAAAAACTTTTTATACTTATAACCAACAAACTTTTCTACCTTTGAGAAATGTAAAATCTGGATTTTTACCTAACTTAGTACCTCCACCTCATCACTGCTTGGGCTGGAATAGAAAGTAAAACTCTGCTCCTGGAACTGGTCCATTTGTACTCTTTTTATTTCCTTGAAGTTTATATCTTGAGAAACCGGAAACATGGGACTGAAATGCCCAACATTGCCATTTGATCCGGGAGGTTGGTAAAGTATCCCAATCGGGCTTAACTTAATATCTTCATCTTGATTTTCTTTTCCTGAAGAAAACAATTCCCTGCTGCACTTGCCTCCTCGTAGAACACTTACTAGAAGGATATCCACTCCTAAGATATTGGACAAGATTTTTACAGCGTCTCTGCCACATGAAACTCCGCGTGTTCTAAGACGATCAACTAATTGCATTTGAGTCAAGGGAACTCCATTGTTCCTACCTTGAGAAATGCTAAAATTGCGGAATAATTTGGAATATTCATCCGCATTTTGATAGCACTCAAGCGATGCGATGGTTCTGAAAATATCAGCAAATCTTGAATTGCCAACTAATCCAACACTTATTGCACTGAACAAGCAGTCGAAATCAGCAGCAACTTCTCCGACGTGAAATATTTTTTGTAAGTCCTCCTCCAGGGCTTTTCTTAGATTTTTTCTTATGATACTTTTTAAATTTGGGTCCTCCGCTATGATTCTTTTTCCTTGTGGTGCGTAATAGCGGGGCAGAATATATTTCCACATTGTCGCGTAGCTGTAGTCCCTGGCGTCGAATTTCGGGTTATTTCTCCATCCATGTTGACAGAGTAAAATGTTGGGGTGTTGACTGCATTTTCCGCAAAGAAAATGAGTACTTGCGAAGGATTCCCACGCGGTAAAAAATCGATTTGCAACAAAAACTGAAAAATAATATTTTGATTAATACAAAAATATGTAGGACAAGAAACTCTTGCATTTAAATAAAATCTAACCTCGTTCCCAATCCAAACTGTACTTTTTAGTTGTAGCGTCGTCAGAAGTTTCTTGAGTACCAAATGGTGGGACTGATTCCAATGCGTTAAGTGCTGCTTGAAATTCTAAAAACAGTTTACTAAATTAAAATTACTTTCAAAAACAAGTAATTGATTGGATTAAATATTAGCATTTTTACCTAAATCATCCAAAACTAACTTGGGCCAGTTAGGTCCTTCAAAAGGCGGCATTACAGCCCCAACTTCATTCAAAAAATCAACCCTGTATTTCGTTAGATCAATTTTAGGTATTTTTTTAGGGAGTGTTGATGTAGTTGGAGATTTCCTTTTTCTTAGCTTCATTTTATTCACAGGCAGTGTTGATTCGTGTGTTGGTGATTGGGTTTCCAAGGTTGTAACTGTTTAAAGAACAGTAATTTAAATAATTTTTGCTGACTAAAATAAATACTAACAAGTTGAAGTTAACTAACCTTGTGTAGATAATGAAGTCTTTGCTGGAGCTGTTTGTTCCTCTTCTGCATTTTTGCCAACTAAAGGTTTGTTTTGCTTAGTCTAGAAAAGTGCAAAAATGTTTTATTTTATCTTCAGTAACAGAAATAAGACACTAATTTAACGGTTTAGAAATTTACCTTGTCCGGAGTTTGAGGAGAAAGTAATAAATCCGTACGAGTTTCTCCATTTAGAACCGACGATGAGTGCGGCTGGTTATCATTGTCCGTTTTTTTATCGGCTTGTTTTAAAACCTGAGTTTGAGTCATGACAATTCCAGCCTCGTTTTCTGCTGCTTTATGCCAATCGGGTTGATTGCTTTTCAGCATTTCTGTTGGCACATTGCCGTCTACTTTGAATGTTTTATTAAGCGCTAGAATAAAAAGGATATCATGAGAAACAAATCGTAACTTTTTAAAAACTTGGAGAACAAATATTTTAAAATTTACCTGACAGTTCCCTGTTGTTAGGCAAGGCCACCTCTGTGCCTGTTTCTTCTAAAGCATTATTGACAGGATACTTTTCTCCTAGGTCAATCAGTTTTGGTAATTCTGGTATGGGCTCCTCCGTCATGCTTTTTAGACAGTTTGTGAGTGGAGCCAAAGAAGCAAGGTCTTCAGAGGGATGTTCTACAATTGTTGAGCAAAGTTCAAGGGATGTCTCCATACTCAAGCCAGCTTTTTTGGGATTTTCCCCTAAATGAGTTGATCCGTTGATTTCATAATTGCACTTTTCCATTGAAGATTTTAAATCTTGCGGATTGTTTTCAATGGTTAAAGCATCTTGGCACGTTTCCAAGCGTGGTTTCTTGTCGGCTTGTGATTCTTCAATGCATTCATCAGTCATCTCGTCGCACTTTCTTTTACTTGTGGGAACCAATTGAGCTTTGGAAATTTTTCCTGTTACACAAAACAATTTTTAACTTAATATTTTAACTTCAATTAACTTTTCAATTGAAACCATGGCTAAAAATGGTACCTTCACTTTGAGAGGTTTGAGGATTTCTCTCGGCAGCACATTTTTCCTCAATGTTTATTTTTATTTCTTGTTCGATTCCAGAAATTAGTGAATTGTCCGGACTTGTCTGCTCCACCATTTTGGTTTCAGTTTCACTGCTTGTTTCATGTAAAGTTGCTTTAATTTTGTTATTCCTTGCATATTTCCGGCCTTTGCGCACGTGTTCCATTTTCCTTTGGATGTCAATTTCACAGATTTTTTTCGATTTTATAATCTTCTTTTTTGCTTCTCTTTGCTGCTCTTCTGCTTCCTCGATGATTTTATTCAACGGTGGTAAAACGACTCCCTGTTTAATGTTGTTAATCCTGGAGGACCTTCTTTGAGCTGAGGGAAGTTGCTGAATATTTTCATTTTGAACATCAACAACGTTGGCGTTTAAAGATGTGGCAGCGTCCTCCATAGGTCTGTTTGAATTTTTAGACGACCTTCGGCGGCTTAGTGAATTTTCAGCAGGAGCAGAAATCTCTTCTTGATTGCGAGCCTGATCCCTAAAAAGTTTCCTATAATAGGGACTGATTTTGAAAGGCACCAGCCATTCTCGTTCATACTTCGGAAGTTTGAACTTCCTTTTGCGAGTTCCTTAAAAAAAAGAAATAATCTTTTAACGTTGATATTCATAACGCATATTATTTAAACTATGCATCATTTAAAATCCACGTAATATTACAATTATTTAAATTCAAAGTCAAAATTTTATGTTAGAAAAGTTTTCGATGGTCATTTTACTTAATTTTTATGGAAATATTGATTGAGGCAAGCCTTAAATGCTGAGCAATTGCTTCGAGGTCTTGTCTTATTTAATATTTTGATAATTAAGTAGGTATACAATCGCACAATAAATTAGGCCCGCATGCGATATTTTTAAATTGAATTTACCTATGATCAAGTTTTCTTCACTAAATTGTAAATATTACGTCAGTTAGCTATGAAAGTTTACCTTTTTTGTTACTTTTTTTCTCGTCTTTTCTTAATTTGGTTTCCAGTTTTTCCTTCAAGCATTGAGAATGCTTGACTTCGGAATCTAAAACAAAAACAGCAAAAACCGTTGCGTTTTACAAAAATGTAGCATGAATAACTAATGTTTTCATGGATTTAATCTTTTTTAAATGGACTTCACATCAACTCAAAAACATTTTTGGCCTTACTTTGTTTACTGCTTGCCATTTTAGTCAGTAGAGCGGTTATCTTTTAATTTTAAAACTGAATTCTCAATCACTTGCAAGTTATTTAACGGTAAAGTTACTAGATTTTTAAAATATTGTTTTGGATTTGCTCACTTTTACTAAATTGCTCACTGAATGAAACCACGTATTTTAAGTTTTTGCAAGTTATATGGCTCACACTAAGAACTTGAATGAAATCAGCCAAATTCCAATCAAATTAAAGCAATAAATATTATTTTACCAACTTTCTTTCTGTAGTCTAAATACAAATTTGCAAGGAAAAATGTGATTGGAATATACTGAGATATATTTGCAAAATTATTTGTCCGTTTTAGCACAGGATTTCAAAAGGTTTTAGGGTTGATCATTGCAAAAAGAGCAATGGTTAATGTGTCCTGGTGAGTTTATGGTTTTTATATTTTTGCAATTGTATAAAATTGGCAAATTATGATTTTAAAAGATCGAAATGAATGGATTTGTATTTTCACTGAAGAAATTCTCTTTGCTTTGGTCTTGTTCGGCGAAATGTGTTTACTACACTAAAGGCGGGCCCAGGAGAAATCATCTGCAACTTTGCAAATTCAATGTTTAATATTGCAAAGCATTGTGTGCAATCATTCAAGCCAATCTTATCCAGTGAAGAAAGAAAGAATTGGGATGATGAGGATGGATCCGTATTCTTTCCACGTACAATTTATTAAAGAGTTGTTCGAGGTTTTCTTGCCTGCTACTTAAACTTATATTTGTTTATTCTCTTCCAAAAATTACCAAACCGTCACTTAGATTAGCTAATGTAACGGATGAAAAAGCCTTCTCATCTATCGCACAAGTACAAAGTTCACTTTTGATGAGTTAGAGAGAATCGCTTATCCAGGAACAAAGCAGCTCTTTAGGCGCTGCATTTTTTGATTTGCACGGCCAAAATGTAAAGAAAATGCATAAGTAATAGCAGTTAAGATAACGAGAAAGTAAAGTTCCGTTTATTTATTTTCAATGGATATGCAATAATTGTTTTTCATCACGTTTTTTAAATATTAAGGTTGTAAATGTTTTCGCTAATGACATGAATTTTGACATTTGACGACAGGGAGAAGAATGCATATCTTTATGTAGACTTACTATTAGACTACATAAAAGAGTGGAAAGGTCAACTTTTATTTGAAGAACAATAGCAAAATTGCAACAATAAAACAAGAAGGAAAGAAAATTTTAGTGAATTAAGCAGATATGGCTACTTTTTGCAAAACGTGTCTTCCCTAATGACTTATTCGCGATGTGTTTTAGTACTTTTTCTTCCTCACTGCAAGTTTATTTGAAAAAACAATCAGCCTAACACAAGACTGAAAATCTTATCGTGTTACAATTGATTATCAAACAATAATTTAAACGAAGGATATTAAGAGCTTAATTTTCACTTCACGCAGCTCCTTTTGTAAAGGTCATGCAATAAGAAAGTTAGATTAGTGTTTACCAAGTTCATTGCCCCATGAATATTTTGTTTTGGATTGCATATTATAATCAAACGTGGTAGTGTTACGACAAAAAAATTATTTTGCTTTGAAATCATTTTTGTTGCCATGTGCAACTTTTGTTTTACGGAACCATGAATACCTATTAATGTGCTTTTATTCCAAAGTTGAGCAAATATGAGTAATCAACCAAAAAATGATGCGATAATTAAAAATTAGCAAATTATAAAATATATTCATCAGCACATACATTGTTTTGAAATGTTTTATTGTATTGTTTCGGAGTTTCGGAATCTGACATTGAAAAAATATTCGCTTTCTTGATCGCATGATTATTTCTAGATAGAACCAAGTAATTTCCTATAAATTATAGTTTACCACTTAAATAAATTTATCAGGTTTTGCATCACAAAGTTCAATTGATTTCTTAGGTGGTTTAATTTTTAACACTATTTCCGGGTGCCTGCCATTACCTGAACAGAATTCCGGTAATTGTATCAGAATAAGAAACTACCTGAATAAGAAATCCAAATATGAAAATATACGAATAATGTTTAGTGCCGAGAGCGCTCTTTCATTAAAGAAGTAAATGAATGGATTTCGTTTGTTTTACAAAAAACCGGAATTTGTGACTGGAATAATACCTTTAAACGCAAAAATTGTTTAAACAAATAAACGGAAATAAATAGTAAATTACTGGCCAGATTTAAAGTCAAAATATTTTTACAATACTGACATTAAATATCAGAAATGACCGCCTAATTTTCACTCTCAAACATTTCCGCAAGAAAATTGTTCTTCAATGCACCGTTGAATTTGGTTTTAAGGAAGATTTCTCCGTCGCAATTTGTCTTTTAAGGTAAAACAAATGAATTCGGTTCATTATCTTCTTCTGTGAAAGAGCTTGCATGCCACTACATATTATATTTTTATTCGAATTTCTTATTTTGGTAGAATTACCGGAATAAGGAATGATTTTATTCAGGTAATAGCAGGCGGCTCTATTTCCACGCAAGCAGTTATTAAAGCTATGTTATGTTATATAATCAGTTCTAGAGAAAATGATTGCAATATACAATTTGTTATTAGCAAGTCATTGAATACAAATATTTAGTTTACTATGATTCTGATCAACGTTTGCAGAAAAACGAAAATATTGCAATTAAATAACAGTGTTAATATTCAATAATTTGGTTAATGGGTTTATTAGAGCAAAATTCCACTACGTCCCACCGTGCCTAATTGGGTGGTTTATGCAAAGAATCTAAAAATAGCCGTTAAGATTGCAAAATTACCTAAAATGGTTCGGACGAAGAAACATCCTTTAAACGAAATGATAAACAGAGTTTTACATAATTTACCTTTATTTGCACATTCTTTATCAGCAAGCTATTTCCGTTCGAATGATATGCAACTTGCCATATGTTGCAATTTCATATTTTATAACCCTCACTTCTAACGGCCGAACCGTTAGACCATAATTCCTGAAAAACTATAAAGCTCTGTCTGAAGGTCCCCTCTACAGCCCTGCCAAATTTCGTTGAAATCAGTTGAAGCGTTTTTGACTTCTCGTGGGAACAGACGGACAGACAGACAGACAGACAGACTAACATATCGATCTTATGACTTGCTCTTCGAGCAAGTAATAAAGCATGCAAGTAAATTAATGCAGGTTATTTTTATGATTTTCAAGGTTGTTCCTGAAGCCTCTAGTCTGTTACCTTTCAAACCTTTCTGCCGATTTTCAAAACTGTGCTGCATGACCTTGACAGTTTGTTTTTTGTGTAGATCTTCTCTGCAGTTGTTTGAAAGCAATCTTCGAATTTTTTGAGTTATATGAACGCCGGTAATACTTTATTAATCAATCTACAAATGGCAAAATTTTATATAACAGAAGGCAGATCCAGATACAAATATTTTTGAATGGGAACTGAAAATATTTACCTTCAATTATTTTCTAACATGGGAGCTAAAGGTACAAAGTAAAGATTTTGGTGACGTTATAGCCAGCTCTTTTCTTCGTTTTTAGTTAGTAAATAAGCCTCATCAACCACTTCTTTTGTTTTCTAAAACAGCTCTGGTATTATTCAGCGTTCAAATGGTGCTGCAATATTTTAATAAAGATATTTATGAAAAACTATTCCATCTACGGAAGCAAGTTTTACTCTTTTGGCTAGCAACGTTTGGGAAACTTTACTTAAGGAAACTGAAATTATGACAAGCCACAAGAAAATTCCAAGCAAAAGCTTTTTGATAGACACTTAAATGATATTTATTAATCTCTAATTGTTTTCACTATTTTCTACCTATTTAGTGATAGTAATCAAAAATTTTGAAACTTTGATGACGCTTGGGTAGATGTGATTTGGCAAACAAATTAACTATTGGGCTCGTTATGGCGCATTTTCAATAACCTAATTGAAGCTAAAAAGGTTAAAGTTAAGTTGCACTTGTCAAATTAAAGTTTTAACTTTAGATCAACTTGCCCCAATTCCTTTACTTTAGATAACTTTTAACATCAAATTAAACGGAACTTATTACGTTATCAGAATGCAAGTAAAATATATGTAAAATATAATAAAGTAGGTGGTTTTGGTAAGCTTCTCGTTACTTTTAGACAAATAATTTGCATGATTTGAATTCCAATGTTTAAAAATTAACTCAATTTCAATTAAAGATTTGCGGATTTACTGCAAACGGATTCTTTGAGCGCTTTGATGCTGCTAATTTGCCATAAGATGTTGCAAACGCTGTGGCAAATCTACTATTGATTCAAAACTATTAAATTGTTACTATTGGAAGTTAATTATGAAAATGTTGATTCACTTAACAGTCACTCATTTTTTGTTTTAAGCTCCAGAATGATTACCGCAATTATTTTTATCCATTTTTGCGGGCAAAAGAGGTCCTTACAATATTTTTTAGATTAAAACATTTATTTATTTTTTCCAAAGGTTCTTCCATTTCTTGTGAAATGGATTGATTTGGAAGATACTCTGCGTCTTCACCTTGCCTGTAAGCAGTGGAAAGGCAAAGTTGAATCATTCCTTCAAAATCAACCTAGCTGCGGTGCCTACTCCCACGACCTTCACGACGGTAACCCCGACTTTTGGGAGTTTTTAAACGGAGTATGTATAGAATCTCACTTAACTGTGGTGGTCCAGTTAGATGAAGAACACAACGAAATGTTTTGCGAGTTAAAAAATCACATGGAGGAGCGCAAAAATGTAAATCCATTTGTTTTTCGCAAAGTTCATTTTGAATTTAGCGAGAAAGTTTATCAAAAAAGTAAAAGTCAAAACAGGAAAGATGAGGATTTAAAGGAATTGGAAAATGTTTCGGCTCACGTGTGGTACGTTGAATTGAAATCAACTTTCCGGTTTTACTGACAAGAAACAATTACCCTGTGGAGCCACTCCCAAATAATTTGGTTGAACGGATTGTCAATCTACTGCACCTTCTTCCAAATTTAAAGCGACTGAGGGTATTTGCATCCGAAAACCAGAAAAAATTGCCTGATCCAGACTTCACCAAACCTCCAACTGTTACTCCACTGCGGAAAGAAGACCTGCAGGAACTACCGTTATTGGAGACCATTAAGATTGTTAAAAGAAATCTTTTGTGGGATGATGACTTAATGACTTTCCGAGCGTTGTGCCAAAGCGATATGGACCCCAAATACGGAGACTGGAGATGCTCATGAATTGTTGGAAAGTGGAAGAATATCGAAACATTTTCCCGCAACTGACTGAGTTGCACCTCCTTACAGACCCGATTCAAACTCACATGAACATCACAACTAATTTTTACCTGGAAAACATTTTTAATTCAATTTTAGCTCCAAATCTTGCTTGTCTCAAAATCATCAGCTTCAATTACAAAAACGTTCATTTCTCAATCGAAGACGAGATTTTGAAATTGCTGAAGCTCTTCCCACAAATAAAATATTTTGAGCCTCAGCTTCTGCAATGGTATAATACGGGTGAGGTGACTGTGGTCGAAAATGGCACTGCTCATCCCAGCAAAGACCTTGTTCCATCCTTGGAAACTTTCAAGGTCGTTGACGGACTGGATTTATCTTACAACTTCCTCCTCTGATTTCCATCCCTGCGTCATCTACAAGTTGAGTATTATTGTGCTCCATCAGTCACGGATAATTCAATGCCAGACTCTTTCATAAAACTCCGGGAACATCTCCAAACGGGGAAAGTATACGAATCCAATATTTGGGAATTGCTAACAAGGCTAAGGACAGTTTCTTTAACTCCACCCAGACGCTTCTACCAAACCCACAAAGAGTACGATTTTTACAGGGAGACCTACGAAAAATTGAAGAAGTTTGGCAGAATTCCTGTTCAACCTTTAATTCACCCATTTCGTAAGGTGGTACTAAGTTTCCTAAATATGAATCCAGAACTCCGTTCCATTCTTTACGATTATTTCGAAGAGAATAGAATGAAAGTTGTGATGAAAGTTTCCGCAGTGGAATCTCAGACGAAAGTGAAGGCAGTGCCGAGTTCGATTCTTCGGGGGAATCTGAAACTGGAAGCTATCTGGAAGATCAAATAAACTTTGACTATTTCAGCCCTGTCCATAGGTGGGGGGAGAATACAGATCGTTCCAAGACTGAATCTTCAAGGGCGTCTGAAGCAGAGCGTGCGAATTCTTCTGAGCATCTAAAGGTTGGTTTCACAGAAGAGGAAGATGACTGCTCGGTTATGATGAAAAATATGAAATTAGGTTTGAAAAACGAAGATCAAGAACATTAGATTGTCATCTGTAACATTTTAATCAATAAATATTTAAATATTTGATACAGACTAGTAGCTTTTCATTTTTTAGAATTCATTGTGCTCCAGTTCAAAGGACAGTTTAAGTAGAGTGCTGCAACTGACTAATTAACATTTTTGGCTTCGGTTAGCCTCGCAATTTGATTCCTTTTCATATATCTGTGCTTTTTTGCCAATTAAAGTGAATTCTTAGAATTTTATTTGCATCGCCTAACTTGTGTCTTTATTCATACAAAAAAGAACGTGCAGCTTAAGCAAAGAAAATCAAAGCTCCGCTAAAGCAATATTTTAGTCGTTTAATAAAGTGAGTTAAAGAATTTAGAAAAAATCTGCGAATAAGCTGAGTATTGAACACAGAAACATTCATTTCAGAATCATTTTCATCAACATCTTTCTCCTTTATTCTCAACATTACTCTCAATTTGACTTCATTTATTTTCTTCAAGTATTGTCCCTTCACTTTACCCGGGATTCCTGATTGGTTTCTTACAATCTCACAGATTTTTAGGTTTCAAGAATAGGATTTTTGTTGTGTAAAATTGTAAACTGCTACATTGCAGATAATGCATTTAAATTTGCGGTCAATGTAGACTTTGTTGTAGTGTAAACGGAAGAAAAATATTACTTTTTTGTTATTGTATTTGTTTAAATACGAGTTTAAAATCTTATTGCTCGCTTTAAAAAGTATCTACTGTATTAATAAATGTGAGTGAAAGCAAAGTTGATCCAATCTTTGTTTCATTTCTGAAAGAAGGAAAATCCACTTTTGTAAGCCATGCAATGCATTTGTAGGAAGAGAACATGTGTTCGTGGCTATCCTGCTATGCATTTCCACTTTGCTCTACTTTCACACCGGTTGGTTTCTATCTTAAAACAGTTTAGTTTAGTCCATGCTCAATTTATTTTTTACCCCAAAGTTTTCTTTATTCAGCTTTAAAAATTTTAAAAGCTCTTATTCCCTTTTGGCAAACACGTGCAAAAAAAGCCTAAATACTAAATTTTAAAATTAGAAAAGGGAGTTACTAGTTTTAAATAAATTTTTATTTCATTAACTAAAAATTAGTATCAGCATTTAACTAAAACTGTTTTAGCAGAATAAGTAAAGATGTTCAACACCCAGAGGTGTTGTTTTCTTTGTTTGGAAGGTGCTAGCGATAATAAGACAGAGGGGGATGGAGCAGAATCAGAGCTTCCTTTGCAAGATCTCCTGCGTCAATTTCAGATCGAAGGAAATATTTTGCCCGAAAGTTATTCAGTGTCGGGGGTTCCGCGTGAAGCAACAGTAACTAATGTTGAACTTTGCAAATCATGTGAAAAGAATTGCAAGAGATTATCAGTCCTGTTTCAGCGACTGGAGAAAGTTCAATTGGAAATCAATTACATTCTGGGATGGACTCACAAGCGCATTTCAGATTCTGAAAGGAAGGCGTTGGAAAGCTATTCCAAGATGACAAGTGATGCCGATACCCTATCGCAGGTTACCTTGGGAGACAAACTCCGAGAGGAAATTGCAAAGAAATGTAAGCGTTGCATAATTTTGCTTCTGATGTTAAAGATTTTGTAAATTATTCAAATCATTTGAAAATGATAAATTTTGTGACATTGAATTTTTTAATTTAGGTTTAAAGCTGCAAGTCGGTCCTTATCCACAAGTACATTTGACCAGGACAATTCCAACAAATCAGGACCCTGTGATTATCAAAAATGAGGAGGTCAGATTCGGGGAGAACGATAACGCCCTCAATTACGATGCTACAGATGATTTTCTCTTGAGCCATGAAGATTTCTCACCGCACTCTCCTCCGCAAATATTAACCCCTCTTTGCACAGTTGAAGAGAGTAAATTTTGCGCGTTGAATTTCCATTCGCCACAATCCCCTTGTTCCCAATCAATCTCCGAACCTGTCTCACAAACAGTAATAGTAAAAGTTGTCAAAAAGGAAAATAGCCGCAGTGTGAAAAGGCGATTTCTAAAGGATCCTCTAACCGGAAGATTTCCCTGTCCATCTTGCGATAAAACATTTATCCACAGCGACAGCGCTCGAATTCATTTCCAAGGTGTCCACGAAAGAAAAAAATGGAAATGCGACATTTGCAGGATCCAGATTTGCAGTAATCCAAGCAGTTTGAGAAGGCATAAAAAGTTGTGCCGCAAGAAACCGAAACAAGTGCGAAGATTAGTTAAAGTGGAATCAGATTTTGAGGTTTTTGCTGACGGTAAAAGGAAAGAATTTGAACAGGATCCTGACACCAGAAGGTTTAACTGCGACATGTGCGAGAAAACATTTTCTGCAGCACAAACTGCTCGGTTTCATTATGAAAGTGCTCATCAAGGAAGGCTGTGGAAGTGCAATCACTGCAATATCAAATCTTTCAAATATCCAAGAGGTTTAAGGAAACATCGTAAAATATGCCTCGCGGGGAAAGCATAAAAGGTTCCAACAAAACCTCAATTACAGGATTGAAAAGGTATTACAAATGAATTCAAGTGGAATTCAAATGAATTACTAGTAATAATTGAGTTATTCAGTGATTTGCGAAGTGGCAGTGAAATATTTAAATGCTAAGATTGATGTGTTTTGTATTTGTAATTTATTTAAATAGATTTGCAACAAGCACTATAAAAAATGACGTACTTTATTTACCACTGTACTATAATTAAGTCTAAATAGTTGATTTATAGTAGATTTATTTAATTAATTCTTGTTTGTTTTGAATGCATACGAATAAGATTTAACCTTTCTTATTGTTAATTTTAAAATGCAATAAATAAATAAATTGTAATAAATTGTAATATTTCAAATATATACAAGGTCTTTCTCCAACTTCACTTCATTTTTCTGAGGGCAGAATTTTCCATGTTTTCCTTTGGCCACCTAAAATTTAAACTGTTTGTCACAAAATTGATAATAAAATTTCTTGCCAAATGTTCAGAATGTTTGTGTACTTTTAAATTACTCAAAGTGGAATACTTTCTATTGCAAATGTCACATCAAGTTTACCCGAAATTTACGTTAAATTGCAATTTTAAACAATAGTCAATACACTTTAAGTTAGTAAGTGTAATTATATGCAACGAAATGCATAATTCAAAATGAATTGCATATTGAATGCGTGCAAAAGGTTCATTCATTACAAAAAAAAGTCGTTATTTATGGATTTCGTTTGTAAACTTGAGCAAAAATGAAAATGAAAATTTTCTTTAAAAAGAATAATTATGTACTTGAAATAATATCAATAAAAGAAAATAAATGTTTGCTAGAATAATCTGGAAATGTAAATTTATTTATTTGTCTCATTTTGATCAACTTTAATGACATTTACAAAATATTTAATCTTATTTAAATCATTCACATCTTATCTTTCCTATTATTTGCATCTGCGCTTGTGAAGTGTGTGTCCAAAAACTTAACAAAAAGACCTCTTTATCACCATCCACAGAAGGTATACACCAATACCCAAATTTTCACGAATCAATCTGACTGAAATATGTTTTTATCAATACATGATTTACTTATTCAACGCAATAAAAATTTTAATTGATTATAATTTCAATTGAGTGAGCAAAAATTAAAAAAAACATCCATTTAACTTACTTTCGGCTAGCAAAACTAAGATAACTTTTGAGACTTTAATCTTGATCAAGCGTTATTGTTAGATAAACTTTCAATTTTTATATTATCTCTCTGTAGACATGCTTTCTCAAGTTTCCTTTGGTTCGAGATGTATGCAAACCCTTTCTTACAAAATCTACAAAGTAACCTGTCTCCCAGGTGAGCTCCGGCCTTGTGACTTTTTAAATAGCTAGGAGTAGTGAATCCTTTGTCGCAAACGTCGCAAGGATAGCGCTTGACGGTCAGATGCACTGCAAGTCGATGCCCTCTCAGTTTTTTGATTGTTTCGCAACTTTTCTCGCAAATTTAACATACGAATTTGAAATTCGGATTGCTCTCTTTTGCAAGACGCTGTTGAAAATTTTTCAGGCAAATTTTCTTGTGCTTTTGCAAATCGTATTTATATTTAATTATTTGTTGCAGGTATTGCATTTAAATCTTTTAAGGAGATGGATGGCGTTATAGTGGGAATAGAAATTGCTATGATGTGTAAAGTTTTTGTTACATTTTGAACATTCAAACAACCCCGTCGCAGGGTCCTTCGTGTAAAGTCGGTCCCAGAATTTTAATTTTTCAAGTGATTTGCTAAACCCTTCATTTTCTTCTTTCTCTGTCACCCAGCAAGTCCGCCTGCTAGAGGGGCAGATCACGGCCAACTCCGTGTTTGACGCAAAGCTTCCAAGTTTTTGTTCCAAATTAAAGTCGGTGTAACTGGAAGTCTCTACATTATCCGAAGCATCGCCAATATTGTCAATAATATTATCGTCCTCAGTCTCAGGTCCTGGAGATTCAGGAGCTCTGACGGCATAGTTGGCCTCTCCATTACTGGACACCGTAAATTGATGTTGGGAAGCTTAAGATGATTGATAAGTAACTGGGTATGAAATTTCTTGCTTCTGTGATATCCTCATGTCTTTTTGGTGCGTCAGATTTAAGGTTTTCCTTAGAATGGAATCATTTACCTTTTCTTAAGTCACCCTGAGTTGATCGTTGCGTATTCTTAAATCACCTGAAATTTCAAAGTTAACCTTTCATTTTATATATATAAAAATTCATAAAAATAGTTACGTTAAAATACGTTTTTATTTACATTTTACACGAATTTCCTGACGAAGCTCTTTCACTAAATGGGAATGGCGAATAAACGCCTTTTCGGAAATTTGAAATTTGCTTTCACTTGACGATTGCATTCTTTTCTGGAACAATTTAAAATTATAATCTAACTTCATTCTAATTACTTCCATCGTTCTGTACAGTTTAGATATTTCCACATTGATATCTCGGCAGGAAGGACACAAGTTCACTCGGATATCCGTTTAGTTTAAGATGCTGACGGGCTTTGTTGAAAGCGTTTTAATTTTTCACAGCTCGATGTTTAAATACTGAAGAATTTTTTGAAGAGAATAAGAAGTCACGTTAAAATCCTTTACATCGTAATGTGGAATCTCTTCCGAGCACAAGAAACATAAAGATGATGTGTTTAAACAAAACTTGTAACGTTTTAATGATGCCATCGTTTATTTGTGTGATTAGCCTTTAAAAAATAAAATAAAACATGGAAAGTTTCATTGTAAATGACTTTTCAAATCGCATATTAAACCGTAACCTTAATGGATTGCATAAAATTAACTTACTTATTAAAATACCTTCAAGTTAGTTGCTCAAAAGTTAAACCAGCAAAGCTTGGAAAATCTTCTTTTGACTTAATCGAAAGAAAAATTACTGGCATTTAGCTTAACAAAATATGCACTGCAAAGAGCTAACATAATTCTATTACGCATTTCAAAATATGAAAAAATTCAACGACGATCAGCTGCTTTTTGTTTTTATTTCTTTTTCAATACTCTCCTCTGTGGATTTTTATATCAGCAATCCTTTACACGGCGAAGAGGTTACACTCCGCAAAAGTATTTATTCAGCTTACGAAACATTGAACGGGTTGCGAGTGCTTCTAACATTGACAGGTAGGGAAAGGAAAATCATTATTGTTTGATTTTGAAACCGGCTGATCAAAATATTTTATTAAAATTGCTACAGGAACTGCTAACAAATTTATAGGAAAAGTTTAATCAAATTATCAAAAGTAAAATTGCATTATTCAAGCTGACTCTTTCGCGAAAATGGATCAAGATAAGTTTAGAGACTTAAAAAGAATGCCAAAAATTAGTAAAATATTGAACACAAAAGAGTTTTGTTTTCTGTGTTTGCAAACTGTTTTAAAATTTAAATGAGAAGTAATTTGTGGCACTGATGAAGAAAACATTGAAAATGAAGATGAGTTAGAGCAAGTTTGTTTAGGGAGTTTTGTAGGATCCTTTCAAACCAATTTTGAAAAATGTGCGACCACTGAGAAACTAACAGAAAATGTTAAAGCAAATCTTTGTAGGATTTGCCGACAACTTGTCACCAAATATTCCGCTCTGGTTCAGCAGTTTGAAAAGGTTCAAATGGAAATGGACTATTACCAGGAAAGGAACAGCGCATTTCAGATTCTTCGAAAGACTCAAACTTGGTTCAGCAGTACTCAAAAAGAATGACAAGCGACCTTGAAACCTTATCGCAGTTGGCATTTATTGACAAGCTCAGAAAGGAAATATGCATGAACGGTATATTTTTTGTTTATTTTAAGCTAATGAGCTATATCTAGTTGTTTTAAACACTGTAGTAGTGTTAAAGTAGGTAAATAAATAAAAATGAATGAATTGTTTTTAATTTTGCGTGCTTAGCAAGCCGAAGGTTAACGAGTCAACCGAGTATACCATTGATTAGAGTCGAAAGAATTCGACCACAAAATTTTTCCAAGAAAGAAACTTTCAAAGAAGGCCAAATGGAATTATTTCCAGATGCTGTACAGAGCCCAGCTTCTTCAATATCGTTGAATCTTTCACCAAATCAGATAAACAATTCAAGAGGAAGTAATCACTCTGAACATTTGATTGGAGTCAAGACTGCATCTCGAAAGCTTTCCAGCCAAGAAACAATAGCAGATGAACAACCAAAGGCTCGTACTAAAAAGGATTTAAAACCCGACGAGGATTTAAATCGTGTGGACATGCTTCCCTCGTCAGCTACTTCCTTGGTGCTATGCAACGACCGCAAAGTCCCCTTGAACAGGATGAAATCAATGCAAAAATTCACAACAAGATTGAAATATAAAAAGTCATGAAGGACAGGAGATACAATTGCGATATCTGCAACGCTACATTTCTTTCTTGATACAATTCGGCAGCGCACAAAAAACTTTGTCAAAAACGGTTTGAGATTCAACTAGCAAAGGAAAAAGATCCAGCCTTCAAGTTTAAATGTGAATTTTGCAAAGCAAGATTTAAAAAGAACGTGCAACTTTCTGTTCATCGACAGCAAGTTCATTTGAACATTGACCGATATCCGTGTGACCTTTGTCACAAAAAATTCAAAAAGATTTGTAACCTTAAAGAACACAAAAACTCTGTTCACTTCCATAAAACCTTTTCTTGTACATATTGTAATGAAAGAATTAATTCGAGAACAAGTTTACGGCGTCATGAGAAAAAATGTGTATTGAAAACCCAATTGCAAATAAAGATAGAATTGGCTAACAAGTAATTAATTAGTGTTCTACCATGTAATCAACAATGGCGTTAGAGCAATTTATGGCTTGTTCCAAGGTAATATATATAAATGGCTTGTTCGAAGAACTTTGCCAGAAATGAAATTTATTAATGTATTATGTAAGATGCAACTCTCATTGAATCAAATACTCTATATGAATGATGTAGTATTTCAGTTATTGCAAATTGGTCGTGTCGGTCTGTCAATAAATTTCTCCAATTTCATTGAAAAATGACTTTACTACGTATATTGGTCTGATTGTTCCAAATCGAGTACATGATTGAGAATTTTATCTGGCAATGCATTTGGTATAACTTTCACATGTTTTTTTTTGGCAAACTAAGCAGCCTTATCTTTCCATTTGCAATTTCCAAAAACGGGAACAGAACGTTCGACTAGACGCCTAATTGAGATGAGGTTCCTTTAATTTTTAACAGGTCGTTTAACATAGGTTTTTAATGCAGCACCAGCACTAGCACCTGCATGTACGAGAAAGTTTTGCAGGGAGAGACATACTGAAATAAAATTAAATGTGTAAGATTAATTACCTGGCAGTAATCTATCAATTCCTGCTGCCTGTTTGATTACATATTGTCCTTATAATTTGAAATGTACAAAACAATACCGAAAATTTAAAAATATTGCAGTTTCATACAACTAAATGATAAAATCGTAAATCAGTGTTGTTGGCAACTTACTAGGTATGCTTTTCAGGTGCCGCGAAAGTTAGCACATACCGTTAGTTGTTTCTGGACCATTTTGAGGCGTAGGTTTCAGATCTGAAATCAGATTTGTGTAAAATTAGCATCCCTAATTATTACGTA
>JAANSO010001154.1:0-19069 GCA_036507315.1 Lepidocyrtus fimetarius | reverse complement strand
AAGTATTATGTATATGATACTTTTTGCAAAGATCGCAATTTTTACAGTACAGTGTCAGTTTATACACAGTCCTTGCCCCATGTGGCTTGCAAAGTGTTATATTTGATTAGCCATTTCTTGAAACTGTGATCTTGAGGTCAACTTTAGTCTTAGACATTTTCAAGATTTGTTCCAGTGTTTTAAAAACCATTTGCCAGGATTTTTATATAATTTTAAATTTCAAAGGTGCAGGTTTCATTAAAGAAAACGATTCCCATTTTGAGCCAACGGCTAATGAAATATTTAATTTTAAAGTCACAGACTTTTTGAATGACGAGTCACCTTCTTACCTCGTCCTGATTTCTACCTAAATATAAATTTCTGGAAGCAACAAAAGTTTGACATTTTAGTACGAAAAGTACAAAAGAGGTACAAGTCAAAATTTTGTAGAATCTTTTAATAATACAGAACATATGCGAGTGAGTGAAGTTGATCGTGATATGACTTTTGTTGAGTACGTTGACCATTACCTACCACGAACCACTCATGAAAGGGAACACAAACGAGCTGTATGAATAGAAACAGAATTGTTTATTGAGACAGGTTGAATGACTACCTACCTCCGCATAATAGCTGAAAAATTTTTGTTTGGAAAATTACGTCCTATTTATTCTGTGTAAGTGCAAAAATTTGCAGAAGTGAAGAAGAGACCCGACATTGTTTTTACAGCTTGAAGCATTTGGGATCTATATGATTTTTTGCAAAGCCTGTGATTTAAATCAAGGTACTACCGTCATGTAAAATTATATTCAAATATCTTGTTAATACATCTTTTCATATTTTGCATGGTCCATGTGTACTAGGAAAAATATTTAAGGTTGAGAAGGAAATATGATCCAAAGATATAAAGTTTCATCAACTTTCTGAATGTTATATAACAAATAAGACGTTCGTGTATATGCATATGAAAATGGAGATGATGCAAACGTTAGCCGTTTTGCAGATATTGCCACAGAAGATGCAGTTTCCTGCTTTATTTTCCTATCTTTGCTGTTGACAGGTATATGCCTAAATCTTGAATAGGAAGCCGTGATAACACTTTTTTTATTACACAATTACATACCCGTATCTTTGTAGTAGTAGCTTATGAATCATCTTTGGCTTCTTTCATCAGAAACCAATGCAATGCTTATTGCGGTTCCACTCTCAATTTTGTTCGCGCTAATCATCATCCCTATCATAAGTTTAAATTCTCCTTGAAATTGTTTTTGTAAAGTAGCTTATTTTGTAAAATTGTATATAGAAATCGAAATGTAGCCTCCTTAAATACAGCCGGCATATTATGTATAGTTGAAAAACAGGGGATGCCGGCTCACTTCAATTGTAATTTTGTAATGTTTTATGAACATTTCAATTTTTACTATTGAGCGGCCCCATTGTACTTCCCAATTGTATCAAAAGAAAGCGAGGTCTTCAGTTCACCTAGCAAACGAGTCTGACTCATTTTATTAGCAAAAGCAATGCAGTGACCGCGCATTAGTTTAGTCAGGTAAACATATTTACGACTTTCCAACAAGGATAATGTGTAGATATTTAATAATCATTGCGCTCATTGAAATATGTAGAAAACAAAGCTTGTAGTTTGTTGATAAGATAAAACTTTATTTAAAAAATATGAATGAGTGATAAAAGTAAAGTGGTCAATATATTTCTTGTCTGGATAAATCTACACAAAACCAATGATAATGGACGGAGGAAACAACGAGTTGAGAATATAAACTTTTGATTTTGCATTTTGAGTTCAACTTTTATTTGTATTAAGAAAAAAGCTAACTTGACAAAAGAGAAAGAGCGTAGGCATGCATTCTGTTGACTGCCAATATATAAAGATAAGATGTGTAATGAATGATAAATAATTTGCTTGCCTCTCGTAAAAGTGATAATCAAGCTATGCAACAACTGAAAAGGAATGCGAAACTATATAGTGCTATTTGATTATGCGGGCGATAAGGCAAGAAGAGTTATGAGGGCAGTCTGATCCGTCGTGTTTTAGATACACTTAAGTTTGAATTCTGATTTGGGTGGTTGTGTGTGTGTGCAAAAAGAGGAGTTTACATTCGTTTTTAAAATCTCTTCTGAAATCTAATTGATAAATGTGCTCCGTACCCTACGTCCATATCTTGTTTTTCCTTAAGGATTTGCTAAGGCTTTTCCCAAAAAGGAGAATGGTTGGGTCAGGTTTCTGCATAGTGGAATAAAAAGATACAAATTGTAATCTCTCAGAAAAAAATCTTTATCTCATATCACTCACTTTACTTAGGTATGTATCTCCTGAAATGGTCTAGTCTATAGTGTTACCGTAAGTGGTTGGATGACTACTTAAAAAATGTTATTATTGCAATAACATATGAATGACCATGTGGACATAGCAGCCAAAAACGGATCTCTTCAACATCTTAGAACATCCTTTCAACCAACAAAACTGCCTTTTAAACTAATAAAGGTGATGATGATAAATTGAAAGACAAAACAAACGCAATAAATATATTGTCTTTCATTAAAGGTTTGCAATGGACTAAGGGTGGAAATTATTCATTTTTAATGCAAGGGATATAAAGAATTGAGTAGACTAGATGCTAACTGGGCAAATAAATAAGCAAGAAATAAAATGTGTTAGGTAGGCATTCCTTTCACTGAGCCGGCGCCTTTTCCATCATCATCTACACCATCATATTGCTCACTCTAAAGGGCTGTACGGTTGCATGGAATGTGAATATGAATACAAAAAAGTCATTTCTGTAACCTAAAATGATCAGGGTTCTTTGAATTGAATGCTAATATTACGTGTTGGAGAAGAATAGTAGCGCATGAGCCACCCTACCTTTAGGCAGAAAGCTTTAGTAGTTCTCAAGACAAATCTTTACACTCTCCATTCATATCGTTTAAAGAACTCGCACTGAAATGGAGAAAAAGGAAATCTGCAAAACAAAACATTGTTTAGTGTACAGCTCGAGTTTAATCATAACGTCTTGTATGTAACTTATTGTGAAATTTCGAAGGGAGCTTGGCAGGAGGTAGGCATGTGTGACTTTTGTCTTTTCTCTTATCAGTAAATTTTCAATCTTGTTCAAAGTGAAAAGAACTGTCATTGTGTTTCGCATAAACAGGTACTAAATAGTAAACTTATTCATGTTAGAAAACATTGCATCTTATAGTGGGCTGGCTGTTTATACGCTACCTTCCTACTCACTGAAGTAATTTTTGAACTATGAAAGGTTTATTGATTATTTTGACCGTTACTGCTCTGCTTGGTATAACTGAAAACTTTGTGCAACTATGTATACAGAGAATATTTTAAAAGTTTTGCATAATGATTATTATAGGGGACGGAGTAGGAATTAAACCAAGATGAGTTGCCGTAAATCATTCATTAGTAATAGTGGCGACGGCATGGGAGGAGATGATCACGAAATTATTGGGACGGTGCCTTGTGTAAATGGATGTCACTTCCGGTGTACATGCCCCTCTTACGACAATATCAGCAGCTTCTGTGATACCAACATGGAACAGCAAAAAGTACTCCAGCAACAAAGTGAAATTCAGCAGCTACAAGCAATTTTGAANACTCCAGCAACAAAGTGAAATTCAGCAGCTACAAGCAATTTTGAATGAAGTGATTTCCCAAAGAAACGCATTACTGTGTGAAGTAGAACAATTGAAGTTGCAAGCAGTCGCTGGGGAGTTGAGTCAAATTGACAAGCCGAAAAGCTTAATCGACGGAGGGAGCGGCAATAGCAGCTTTTTCAGTAGCAAGATAATAAATCGAAGATCCAGTGCTAGCTTTTCCAATAATGAGAAAAGAAATGTGATTGTTGGGCTGGGAGTGCCGTCTATTAAGGTGCAAGAAGCTTCAGAACATTTCTCGATAAACAATGACGTGGAAAGTGGATTGACTTTAAATGGCATTAATGAAAACCCGAGTGAGGATAACCCAGTTAAAGATAGAGGTAAATGCAATGATGAATTGGATCAGAGTTTTGGCTATTTAGAACCGGAAATTGAATTCAGTCTTATTTGTCAAGACTTGATTGGACTCAGCGTGGATGATGACAGTAAACTTAGGTAAGTTTTAGAAAACTTTATGGAAAAATATCTAATCTGCCGTAAGTAGCTTTCAGAGTTTAGTTTATTATCATGAACATGATGTTGCCATTTCCTCTCATTTCGTTTATTTGATTTCCGGCAACTAGCATCAAAGAATTCCATAATGGCTATGGCAAATGATTTATAGAGTTTTTCTGAAGGCAGTAAACACGTAACTAACCCGTTTATCTGCTGGCAAAACTCTCACTATTTGATAAATGTGATAAAAGTAGGTGTTTAAATTGAGTTGGATAAGTTCCATACATATTTACTACAGTATATAAAATGTTTCTTTTGCAAAATGTGCGTATGGAATAGAAAAAAGTTGTGATGTGAGAAGACGATGAACTGCGATGATAATCCGTTCAACCTACTACCATACAATTTGAAATGTGTGTTTTGGGTCATTTCTCTGTCTGCACGTGAAAGCCAAACGAAGGGTGGAGTTGTAAACAGCAGTCATAATAACAATAGGAAAACAAATGAATAACATCATCCTGAAATTATATAAATTGCAGGTGGTCTTTCTCTTGCCGCTTTCTTTCTCCAACCTTTCATCTTCCTTTTTCCTCTTGTATGAATCTTTTTAAGGTAACAGAGGAACCCGTTCATCTTCATTAATTTTTACTTAAACCTGTCCAAATGTTTTGCTAGAAGAAACCACGTAATTTATGGCACGCGAACTACCACCCATTCCACACTAAATTATATTCCGCAAAACCAAATTGCGGTGCACATATTCATTTTAAACATGCGATATAAAAACTTGGAAAGCAACTGACTTGGCCCATTTTCCTTCAAATCACCTTCAGCAATTCTAAATTATCGTTATTAATTCTCGCAATTCTTTGCAGTTTCTGGAAAGATACAAAAAATATTTTACCCACATAGTTACCTTTCAGCTTGAAAACATATCGTTAGTCTATCTTCATTTGATTAGGATGAAATTGATTGACATCTCATCACTCCGCCGTCATCTTGAAAAACTGGTCTAATCCTCTGAATTCATTAGCGTAACGTTATATTTTTACAAATTTTGTGAATATTCTGACGTATTTTTATCACTATCAAACCTTCCATTTTCCCGTCTTTTTCTATTACACCTGTCAGCTTCTGTATCTTAGTCAATTCAAGGACTGCATAATGTTTGCAGAGATGATAACTAAAACAGAATGAGAAATTCATTAAAACTGCACAGTATAATACATTGAAATCTTACCTGAGAGAGATCAGTTTTTGGGATTTACAATCAATTACTAAGAATCTCTTCTATCCACCTGCTGCACTTTTAGAGATTCATTTCAACTAGATTTTGTAGACAAAATGGAATATATTGAATAGAATGAAAGAACTTGAAGACTGCCTAGCAAACTTGAAAATGGAATGAATATTCTGGAGAAGAATTTTAAAACGATCGTTCATGGATGTTATCTCAGCATTGATATTAAAGCATTCGTGTAGAAATTTTTTGCATACAGGTAAACAAGAGTCTTAAGATGTTCTCCAACGAGAGAATTTTATTGATAAGTGTAATGCTACAAGTTTGCAGACAACTGGTGTAATGGAACTGAGCATGTTGCAATGCCAGCTTGTGTGGCTAGTAACTAACTGACTTATTGGCTTATCCGCATTAAAGAAGTGGTTGTTGGTAATGAAAATTGCAAAGAGGCATCTTTTATTGTTTACATAGAGTATAAAACAGTGCATGTCATGATTTTCCACATACTCACATATTTTACTGCACCATCATCATGATAATTTTCCAAAAAAGAATAAGCCAGGTGAGATCATCAAAAACAATAAAAGCAGTAGCAGAATTTGCGTTGTCCGCTCATCTCATGCTTTTTCCTTAAGATTTTTACATACTAGATGCCAAGAAAATCCTGAAAATTATTTGTAAAGTTTGGGTTTGGGTGCCATTTAAGCACAGTGATGTGATGAATGGTTAGTAGAGTAATAGGATAAAAAGTTAACAAAATTGGTATAATGATTATGGTGATCACGATGATGATCGCTATAATAATCATGTTCATGTGATATGTGTGATCAGTGAGCAGTAATATATCCACAGAATATAGTCATTTTATGGTTAAAAGTAGCTTAAAATTACCAGGCTAGAAGAGTTTTGGCGCAGAATTGTAAGGGAACAGGTAATAGGAAAGATGATATAAAAGGACAAGTGAATAGTTGGGCACACGAAGAGGAGAATAAGCAAGCGGCGGTGTTTATTGCTGCCTGCTTTATGTATTTTCAAGATAATTTACTAGATTTTTATAAGTTAAGGAGCAGCCAGTCAAAGCGAAACTCATTATTATTTTCGATTTCGTTTCAATTTTAATGACTGAAACATGGTCCTACTCCTTTTCCTTCAGTGATTGTGATAATAATGAGTGAATGCAGATTACATGCTTTTATAGCAGGCAAAAAATTAATGCGGGGAGAGAGAACAATTTGATAGGGATAACAATGAATAGCAGAAGCAATAAATAGGTAAAAAAGGTAATAATAATATCAGGTAGGAGGATGTAAGGACAAGTGGCAGTGGTTCTAGGGTCGTGAAAAAGATTAGATATAGAAAAATAGTGTGGTCCTTTTTTATTACAAACAGTCAGAAAAATGTGGATGTGGATATAACTTTTGTACGCAGCTTGCTTATTCAATCCGTTAAAAACAACTGACATAGATTGGGATCTTATTTCTTGATGGCAGAGAGTTGCTGCTGCTGTTGCTAAATCGCAGTGTTGATGAGATGTGGCAAAATCTTTAAGCATTCATTGTTGAAGAATGTTAAAGAATTGAAGCCGCTCTTGGTCTTTGTTCTTTTGTGTTTTTCAAATCCTTCAATCGATAGTCAATTTTATGTTTTTAGTCAACTTTAAAAAAATTAGTAACATCGGAGATAGTACTACGCGGTGGTGTGGCAGGACGGTGTCATCAACCAAAATAGGCAATTTGAACTCTAAATAGTGTGTGGTTAGTTGGAGAGACACTGTCAAAGTCAAGAGGCTTCTGCATTCGTTAAGACTGTTTAGTGAATATCATTGATTTGCAAATTCAGGTTTTTAATGAATTAGGAGTTATAGCTCGCTCTCGGTGTAAAATAATAATGAATTATTCATTTCAGAGTCCTATATTTAACGGGTGAAAATGAAAAAATTGTGATTTTTACATGGATTTAAACTAAAAGTAGACAAACGGTTTGAAAATAAATTTAGTCGTGCCATCATTAAGCCAAGAAACGGAGTTATTTCCTATTGTGGATCATCAAGTTTGTAAAACAATGATTTAGTTTGAAATACCCATGTATGCTACAAAGCAAATTTCCTGTGTCGAGATTTGTATTAGCTGACCTTCAGTTCTTCCTTCTGTTCAATAAAGTTCAGCAATATTCAAGAAACAAGAATTTGCAATTTGATATTTGTAATAAAAAATTCCCATGCCAAGTGATTCCAGCGCGATCCTAGGTTGTGGATAAACCTTTAATGTGTGAATTCCAGTTCAATCATTGAAAATTCCACAGTAAAATATCGTGGATATTTTTCTTCAGGAACTACGTAAAAACATATTAAATCAACAAGACCAAAAGGAAATAATAGATTGCAAATTGCAATAATAACATATTTCAACAACAGCCACGTAAACCCAAACTCGAAATAGAGTAATCCATTGCATAAAGATGGGGGAAATCGTGGTAAAGTGTGGAGCGTGTCTTTTCATTTTCATTCATTCGTGATTTTTTGCTGTCATATTCCTTGACTAGTCACGAGTAACCATGTGCTCTTTACAATGAAACGATGTGATATACCTGGTGCTGGTGATTTACCGTGTCTTACCTAACCTGGTGAAGTAGCGAGAGCTTTTACATCAACAAACTACTTTATTATATAAAAATCAGTGAAAAAATGTGCTTAGACATTTAAAGGAAAAGACTCCTGAGAGATGTTTGCATTTTCCATTAATTTCATTATTTACGACAATAATCCAATATAATTTTTAATTGTAAGCATATAATTAAATTCGTAACAATAACCATAAATATAAAATGGCATATATGGTTATGTGGCGGCGGCATCATGATGAAACCTTCATCAAACAAACAAATTTCAGAAATATTAAAGTGGATAATCGCACAATAAGACTGTTTTGAGACACTTGTATACGTGTTGTAATTTAATGAATAAAGTATAATAATCTGACTGAATGATACACCCTAAACCAAAGAAATGAAACGTGAACTTGAAGACTGACTTGACTTGATAAAGTCTTAAGTAAAAAACTGGAAGTTTATTATTATGGAGATTTGTAATAATTTTGAGGCAAAATGTTTGGAATCCAAAGTGAAGATACACTGGAGTACACGGAAGCCGTGTTGGTGTACGATTTTCGACAAGCTGTTTATAATCCTGAAGGCCAACTTAGAGATCCTTACGCTCATTTCTTATGCCGCTCGCGTGGGTACCGACTGTTCAAAAGGTTTGAGAATTACAAAAATAAAAAACATAATTAATTTTCCCTTTCACATTTTTTATTCTCTACTTGTACTAATACTGCATACCTGCATAAAATTAGTCTTTGGTAGTCGGCAATAAGTATTGTGGCAATATTCCATTTGCTCAAAGGATAATACTCATTTTAATGGTGGATTTGGTATTAATTACTTTTTTGCTTAAACGTGTCCTTCGACTTTGACCTTTATTCTGTTCACTTAGCCTGAATAATTGTCTAAAGTATTTTACACATTTTTACAAGCATATAAAAGGACTCCAAGTGAGCTCTTTTACTTCCAAATGCGTTTGAATGACACGCATAAATAGGTGGTAGACCACCAAGATTGTTATTTTCATCATGACAGGGCAAAAAAGTAAAAAACGGAAACCTTTCATTTTCGCATTAATATTTTGAAAAAAAAACTGCAAAATTTTTAATTTTTGCAATTAACATGTCAGAAATACTATCAGAAAATCAAGTATTTTAGGGGCTCGACCAAAACATATTTCATTGTAAAAAAACCTCACCCAGATGCATGTACATTTAACAAAATAAATTTCAGGTATTCCGGATTTAACATTTTCCTTGCTACTTTTCATTTTCAATAAAAAAGTGTTAGCGCTAAATCTTTAGATCACGACGACGCGCCGATAACACGCAGCTTTTCAATTCAACATATTTCATTTTTTTCAAAAATCATTTCCTTTTTATAATCAGTTATAGCCATATTCAATATCATACACAAAAATTAACATTTTTAGTCAAATCGACAGGTACCGTTCCTTTCCCTTCTAATTTGTGGTAATATCGGCAAGCACGTAAACCTAATTTCCCTTATAAACAGGGCATGAAATCAAGAAAACAAGCTGAATTTAAAAAAATACTTGACAAGTTTGTGCAATCATGATGATCATCATAATCATTTTGTTTTATTACAATCAGTCATTATAGCGCAGGATTCATAATACATGCCGATTATAAAAACGGCTTTTAAACTGCCTCAGCTAGGCTAACCCTAATCTTAATAAATAATTTGTACTGTCATACCACAACAGTTTTTTTTTAAAATTTTGCAATTCAACAGCAAAAAAGTAAGTTCGAAACTATTTTTTAAAAAAATCACATTGTGACTAAAAAGAAAACCGATAACCCTGTTACATACGATTAGACAGATTGTACTAAATGAAGCAAAACCAAATTATCCTTTATACACGACGTATTATTGCCGCAACTACTTAAATACTTCCTACACTCCCAATCCCTGAATCTTTGCAATGAAATTCCTAGTTTTCAAAAAATCAAAGTAATTTTTGTGTAACGAGTTAATCTATTGGTTCAAAGAGTAAATTTTCATTTTATTAAAAAAGTCTATAATTTCCCCATCCCATTAACTGAAATGTTGATTTATTGGTCTGTTTCAAATCCATTCTTGCAATAAAATACTGTTAGTAAGCAAACCTTTTTTCTTACTTATGACTCATGCCCTCATATTATTATCCGTAAATTCAAATCATATGCAATATATTTGATGATATTCACTTTCTACATAACGGTAAATCAATCATTACAATAATTTTTTAAATAGTAAGTAATATCTGGTCTTAGTTTCTGTTTTTGCCTGTTCTTACATAACCAGCGACTTAAATCTTACATATTTGTAGTCATTTTTAAAAAATATATGGTTTCATGGTCATCATTTCCGTTCCAAATTGTTCCAGAGACAAAAATTTGCGTATTCTTACCTAATCTATGCTTGATATAGTATCGTTTAATTCTTAATTGTGAAAAATTGCATTTAGGTATACAAAAATTTACGGCTGATTTATTAAACAATTTTGTTGGAATGTATTTGAAAGAAATATGGATTTTCCAAAATGCAGCGTGCCTGTGCTCCACTTATTCTGGTCTTATCTTTGTAGGCTAGGTTATAGGTCTTGATCAAAGTGATGTACACTGAGAGTTTGTGGTTACAATATACCTTGGATAAAGATAAGTTATTAATTCCATCACATCAAGTTTCCGTGAAACAAAAAGTACCTAGATAAATTGTATCGTATATTTACTTAGTTAATTATAGGTTGTCTGAAGATAGCATATGATACATAATGCCATAAATTTTCATTTCCTTGCAAATATGTTAATCAATCGTAGCAATTTAAATCATTTATTTCTACTTAGCAATTTATATTTACAAGCGATTTAAAAATCAGACAAGTTAAACATACCTGAAGTCATATTTAATTCAAAAATTCGAATAAATGAAATTTTATTCGTTGTGAAATTGAGTGATTCATTCTCATTTTTATTTGATAAAACTGAGTATAACATAAAACGTTGATTGTTCTAATAAAAAAGAGGTCGACTTTGGCTTGAGGTGATGGTTAACATATAATATTAAGCAATTTATGGATTGGTTCTTGTAATAACGATGTGAGTCTTTTTTATAAATTGCCGTCAACTCTAAACCGATCAGCCTTCGAACCTTCCTTTACGCATTAACACAAAATTTTTACACTTGAGAGTAATGTATTACATGATCTCAAGCAAAGCAATGTCAAATTAACAGGTAAGTTATCCATACATGTCTGATAGAAGTCATTTTATTTACTTTTGGGATGTTGATTTTTTATATTTTTTTGGCAGAGCACTAAAAATGGTAGAGCCATTTTCAGGCTTCCGTCCAGTTTTGTACTACGACGTTTTAAAAACATACCGTTATTACCTTTTATGAAAAATCATGTTATCTAACAAAAGGCCAATTGTCAATTCAGCCATGAAAATATTTTGTTTCTGAGCAAGGAATCATTTGATTCTGAAATTTTTATTTGTTTAACTCAAGGTACTGCAATTTCATATTTTTCTCAATGTCTCTTCGAACAGCATGACGAGTGGGTGGAGGTGTTTCCAATTATGTCCAATTATACCAAGATTACGTAAAGCTACGTTGAAGGCACAACTAGGTATAAAAATGATAGTACAATATTTAAGGATAAATGTCAAGTTAAAACTGCTTCTGTTAAATTAACAGCGGGATAAATCTTTTCAAATAGTAGTAACATTGTAAGTAGACTGAATAATCATTTCACTGTCTGTAAGTTTCACATAACAGCAAAATACCCATACTCTTCAATATTACCTCATATTCTAAAGGTAGATCTCTTTTTGAAAGCCCATTAACCTTTTAATATCATTGCATTATTCCCGCCTGTTTTTCTCGGTAATCAAAACGGGTATGCACAGGCACCTCTGCCATACATATCAATTATCAGAGCAGGGCTCATAAAATTGGTCAAATTAAATTTTTAAAAATCAGTAGCAGAACGGAGCTAAAGAGGTGAATTTCTTTGATGAATCAGCATCAGTTCCTTACATCAAGCAAAAATGTTCATTGTCATTATTATCATCATTGGAATCAAGTAGAGCACGACATAGGGGCTTACACACGATAAATGACAAAAAGGATGGTTAGTCCCTCTAAATCAGCATTTTCTTTTTTAAAATGCTTAAAATATTTTCAGGCCTTGATAAATCCGTCATTATTTATAATAAATATTGTGCAGAAATGCAACTTGCACATGCGAAATCATATTGTTCTAAAAGAGCGCTGTATGAAAACTATATTATAAAGGTTATCCCACTGAGAGCCTGTGCTTTTGTTAATTTTTTCTTGGCTGCCACCTTGACACGGTGGATTCCTGACTGTAACCATCCTCTAACGTATTGTTATCCATTGTACATTAAATGTTTTAGCTTTCGTAAAGCATTGAATTTGAAAGTAATTTGCTGTAAATGAAGGGAAATACTGCAGAATATTTCTTGTACTTGCAAATTATGTATATTTTGCGTGAAACAGTTTACAAGTACATAATATGATGAAGATCCCTTTTGTATTTATTAATGAAGACGATGTTTTGCTTCTGTTGCTGATTTGATCAAAGTCATCATCCTTCTCCTACGCTGATTTATTCTGTTACGAAAGCAGGGTAGAAAACAATAAGAATGTTTACATATATGCGAGCGAAAAGTTTTATTTCTTTTGCGAGAAGGATTGAGCAGAAACTTAAGCAGTTAAAATAGAAGGGTAGAAATTGTGTAAAGAATACTACCAGGCTGTCTGTCGCACAGTTATTTTAATAACAATCCCCAGTTAAACTACTGACTGAGTTTTAGCAACCTCCTCCTTTATTCTTATTTAGCAGCAGCGGTAACAACAGGTCATTCAGGAGTGGTTGTTGATGATGACAAGAGAGAAGTTGCAGTGCATGAGGTATATGGTTTAGTTATACAGTGATTGACACCTCGTGGGAACTAAGGTGGGAAGTTGTTCCTGCTTTCTACGGCAGCATAATAATAACAAACAGCACATTGTTGAGTGGAGAGTTCACAGTAATAAATTGGCTTTAGATTAAGATTACAAAAAGTAACGTTTTTAATACTTTGCTGGCCACTGTTGGAAAATAAAACTGTACCAACCGTAATGTCAGCGACACTATCCTCTTCATCATATCATGGTTATCTGTAACCTCACCTACCACCCTGTCTTTGATAAATTGAGTTTTACCTTCATACATAAAAAAAACTGTTATATATTGGCTTATTACGATTTATTTTGTGACGATGTGGTGATGTGTGGTTGTTAAGTAAAACTGAAATCATTAGTGCTATATGTCGAGTCAATCCGTATTGAGAAAAAAACTCATTATTACAGGAAAAATATCCCCATTAAATTGTACTTACAAGAAAATATCAATGCAGTGTTTTCTAATAATTTGCTTTGTGAGCAGTGACAGTTTTTAACGTGCGTTACATCAACATTTCTTGATTTTTTCACTTTGCTAAAGATTATTTCATCCGTTAGCTAACAGATTGGTATAAGTGGATGGATTAAAACTGCCGTGTTTCCAAAATTCATGATATATTTTGCATGAAAAACAGAGAATTTACTTTGTGGTAAACTTTACTGGAAAACTAATTTTAAACAGTTTCCTCATTTCTATCACTTTGATTTCTAAAAAAGAAATATACTATCACCAAGTTTAAATGCAATGGGTTAGTTTAAAGTTTGTTCAGATTTGGTAAAAAGGCGTTAGTGGAAAGTGCATATATTTTGAAAAAGTGGTGACCATGTTTGCCGCAGCAGATGAAGAACTCGAACTTACTGAGGCTGTCCTAGCATGCAATTTTCGTAAAAGAGTTTACAACTCCGATGATGGCTTATTGACCGACCCATACGCTCATTACCTGTGTCGTTCAAGGGGTTATGTACTATGCAGAAGGTAAAACTAATTTTTTTTTTGTAATTTTGAAATTACATAAAAACAAATAACAGCTTAGATAATTTGGACTGAATTTTTAATTGTAAACTACAAAGAGTTTGCCGTTTTTGTAACATAAGAAAAACATGAAGAAAGTAAATTGAAATGATGATTGTGTGAAACTGAATTCATTGTGAAATTGCATTATTAGTAGTTCAACAAATAATGAGAGTATCGGACAGATTTTTTCTGACAATCTAATTGGTTGAATGATGAAATGAAGTCATGACTTTATTTATTTGTGTGGGAAATCAACACGTATTACATTACCAGAGTACTGTCAATACATACAAATTGCTATAAAATTCAAATAACACACGCATTTATAATGAAGAGCAACTGAACGCAAAACAAACACCTTCATGACATCAATTTAAATATTACTTTACTAGTATATCACGTAATTGTAGTAAAAACTGTCACAATGAATCATAGTGGAGCGCAAGGATGCAAAAAACATAAAATCACTTGTATAGACGCGTTTTATTGCTGAATTAAGGAGTTATAGATATCCGACCCATTACTATACACGGATCTTTACGTATGATGTTACGACAGCTAATTATTCTACTTCTATTAAAAATTTGCCATAATGTATTTTTGTGGAATAGTATATTATGATAATATTATAATAGTATAATATGATTCATTGCGCTTAGGTAATTAATCAGGCTTGATTAATTTTCCTTTCATTCCCATTTTTAACTTTTCGCATGTAATTAAAAATAATTAGGTTTTTACTATTAAGTCCATTTATGGTTAAAACATTGATTAAATCATTAATTTCAATATTAATTATATCTTAAATCAGACATCTATGAAAATTAAGAGACGACTGTCTATCTACGTCAGAAAGTGTGAAAGATTGAACATTATTTTGCCAATCTTTTTAAAAGATTGCATACTAAAAACAAAAACCGTCTTTTTATTATGATTGGACACTATACTATATCGCGTAATAAATTCTCATGGCTATGATCATCAATGTTCCAAATGTCAATCGTGTGTTAGTTGTTGAGTATAAGATATCGCGTATTTGAGTTTTTTAACAATTATATAATGTAGGTATAAATATACCTATAGATCTCTTGGATTCTCCACCTACGCTTCTAATTAATAAAATTGCTTATTTGATGTCCCCTTGCTTTTACTATTTTTTCCTTAAATTGACATCTCCTTGCTTGTTAAAATTTGAATTTAAATTCCACGATTCCTCAATTCCACTCTGCATTTTAATTGTGTAGGCAAGCAATAAACTTCATTCCACTAAAAAGGAAAGTGAGCAAACACAAACAAGAATTTACTTTGTAAGTAGCGCATATTTGCCGACCAAAGATTAATTTCCCGTTTTGCTATGAATTTTTACATTTTCTACTCGAAATGTCAGTACCTAATCAACAGCAAGAGCAACTACATTTTTCTTGCAATTTTCCCTTATTAGTCATGTTGCCAGCAGCATGTCATGAATTAAAATTTAAAGCTTCTCCAGAAGATTTCATTATTTCAGTTCCAGGAATTCCCCCAAGCTTTATTCTAACAATGATGTATGTGTCACAGAATCTTCAACTAATATTCGTAAGTAAACAAACGAACATGGAAATGCACGCTGTTTTATTAGCAATTTATGCATTTTGTTAGTGAAATGACTAATGCCTTGGTTTTTTTGTATGTATAATTGCACAAGTAATAAAACGTTACAGTAATAACAATAATCTTTTTATACTTTCATACAAGTTTCCTTGTTTGACAATGTTTTAATACTTTCATTTAAGTATAAAAATGAACGTTTTTCTGTCGCCACAAATCAAGTCAAAATGGAATCCATGTAAAAAAGACGAAGAAAAGGAGCTAAATTGATTGCATAACTTCTCAGGCTACAGAGATGGCAATAATACAACAATTGTAACATTTCTAGCTGTCTGTCGACTAGCTCTAAAAGGTGGAAGATATATTACCAACTCTATATTCAAAACTAGCATTTACTGCTGCACGAGCGCATTCTTGCCACTTCCTAAATAGATTACTTTGAATTTATCTAAACATGAAAATAATTTTAAAGATTGGGTGCTGTGAAATCCAGAAATGATTAAAGATAAATGAGTAGTGAAGTAAAGCAGGGAAATGGATAATCTAGAAAATAATGTGGTGGATATAAAAATGTTATTAAACAGACAAATAAGGAGTTGATGAATGAACAAAAGTTTGCAAAGAATGGCTTCATTATCATCTACACGCCTGTATTGCCATATACCTGTAATTCTGTACTGCATTTTTCACAATTTCGTATTTTCCATTTCATCGTGAGAATAATTGAAATTTGACATGTAGTAACTCTGCTGCCAAATTAGTCTATATGCAACTACAAAAAAATGGTATCATATTTTAAAAATAAGATTAATTGAAGCAAAATTGACTGACGAAATCCTTGTAATTCAGATTAGCGATCAAGTGACGAAAGTCGTCTGCGTTAGGCTAATTTTGTTTAGGTTTCTTTTGTAACCCAACGTTATTTAGGCTTATATGAATATTTTCCTATTATTTTTTCACTCTTTTGTCACTTTTACTTCCCATAAATGAAATTAGGTGAAGGAGACATTTTTTCATGGAACCTAAAGTGCTATATCGGTTACAATATCAGGGCCATGTTTCGTCACATGTTGGAATTGTTTTTCAATACAAAAATTATTTACAAAGGGTTCAATACTGCATCACTTTTATTTTGCTAGATTTGGGACTGCGACGGCATTTATGAAACGATTAGGATATTGCAGATTTTTATGAAGTTCCTCCTAATGTAAATATTTTCATCAACTAAAGAAATGCTATTAATAATAAATTCTATATCATTGAATTTTACTAACATTGCAAACAATGCGATCTAGTACTTATTTCGACAAGTTAGTTTGCAGTAGTAGCAAAAACGAATGCCCTATTGAGGTTAAGAATATTTTTGAAGAGTAAATATCGGTACAATATAAATTTTACTTGCAAAAATCCGTTTGTATCCATTAGCGTAATTCCGGTCAAGCAACAAGGCAAGCACATTTCACTCTTTTATGGTATAAGCTCATTGAGTGGAATTAAAAGTATTTGCAGAGTAAATACTGTTAGGTGTTATCGATTTTATAACAGATGCGATTAGTCCTGTAGTTGTGGATTGTCAATAAAGTCAGGTAGAAAGACACATGATTTGACATTTGTAGCGCCGTGGTTATAATCTGACCGTTCCCGTCATCATCACAAGAATAATCCAATTTATGCTTATTAAATAATATCGTTATCAGCTCTTCTGGGTCTTTTTTTTCGAAAACAGTGCAAAATAGCAACATATCGAGTATATACTTAATACAACATTTTGCTTTCATTATTATATTTATGCTTGCATTGCCAAAATTTATACATGAGCAAAAATGTATTCATTTGTAGCGCCGTGGTTATAATCTGACCGTTCCCGTCATCATCACAAGAATAATCCAATTTATGCTTATTAAATAATATCGTTATCAGCTCTTCTGGGTCGTTTTTTTGAAAACAGTGCAAAATAGTAACATATCGAGTATATAGTTAATACAACATTTGGTTTCATTATTATATTTATGCTTGCATTGCCAAAAAATACATGAGCAAAAATGTATCGTGTTCCAAAGAGCTTTTTCTATCCTGCTTAGCAGAGCAGAAAAAGGTAGCGCAATTATTGGACATTTATTTTTGATAGCTCTATTCATAGACCGTGGATAAAAATGTAAAAACATAATTTACTAACCAGTATCGACTCAACTAAAGTGTGTCTCCGCTTTCCACTACGTCAGTTTTTCTTTTGTGTTTTTACTGTAGTAGAGTAGAGTATAATACTGCATTTAATAGTAAATTTCAAGATCTGATTATATTTTTTTATATTAAACGAATATAAAAACTAGGAAGCCTAAACACTATTCGTGTCGTTGCATAAAAGGTTTGCATTTTTTACTGTTTTGTCCATTTTACTCTTTTGTTTAGTCTTAGCTGTTTTGTGGACAAAATAATTGATGACAACGGAGAACTTTTTTGATCTCCTCCCCTGAGAGACTGCTATTTTGTATTGTAGGTGTTTTATGCGTGTTAGTGCATGCATACGTCAAACATGATGCCTATAATGAGCATCCTGTGTTCAATATCTGATATTTACTGATCTAGATATTTTTCGATTATTTGACCATTTTTCCTCTACTCAACTTCCATTTCGAAACGACATATTATGTCATGGAGGTGAATTTTTTCTGTGAAGTAATTTTTCCTCATTTCATCGGGGAGTCTCTCCACTGCAACAAACTAAAACTTGTGTTAGACGTCAGTTAGGTGTTAAACAGTGAGTTTGAGTCTATTATACCGTATTTCCTACTTTGGAACAATTTTGCCAAAGGTGTGAGACTTTTTCTTGGTTGGGCGCTGACCGATAATATGGGAAAGTGTTGTTTTGTTTATGTCTTTTTAATGCAATTGCAGTTTAAAGTTTTCTTGACTAACTTCACAGTGTTCTTATCTTATCCACTCAACGGTAAATAGATAAACAAATTTGCTTTTTAAAGTGATCCAATTGCAAGGTGACAAAAGAAGGGGTAAACCCCATTTCATGATAATTCTTTCCGCTGGCTGAAAAGAAATGGACAGATTATAAAGTGGAAAATTGCCAAATGGAAAATACAAAATAGCGTGAAAACAAATTGTTAAAGTGGCTTGATATTTTTCTACAATGTCATCCTTATCTTCTACACTGATTTGGATTTATGGACCAATCAAAGGAAATGAGTTGACAATTTATTTTCTGCAAAGCCGCAAATTTACCTAGACAAACGGATATTTCAACATGACAATATAATCCTTCTTAAGTCGATCCTTAATTGATAATCAAACATGAGCCAAAATTAAGGACAAACAGCGGTAGTGCGATGTAATTTTTGCTTAAGGTTTTTTATTTCAAACAAATGAAGTCAAATGAATCTCACTCTCTCATTTCATCAAAGTAAATTCAAAATATTGACGTGACAAAGTTAATGTAAAACAATAAAGATGAAAATGGTTGCATTGGTCCCGATTTTCGTCGTGTTTGGAGTGCTCTCATTGTCTTTAAGTATATGGCTCTCCCGCTGTTCCATTTGTTATCGAAG
>JAANSO010001153.1:0-19069 GCA_036507315.1 Lepidocyrtus fimetarius | reverse complement strand
CAGTAGCCAAAAAGCAAACAAACGGAAATGGTTGTATTAATCAAAATAAGAAAATAAAGCGGTCCCATTATGATTCCATTATTCCCCGAAAGAATTAGCGCCATTGCACAAACAATCTGCCCAAATAGGACGGAAATAAGTGCAAAAACTAACCCAGTTGATAGTAAATTGTTGAAAATCCCCGAAAGGATTTGTATTTGCCGGAAGTGAGATGTCAGGGCTTGAATGTTTCTTTGTTTTTGAAATTTTTTATGCAATTCCAATAGTGCTGAGTGAAGGCCAGTGCATCCCGCCAGGATGAGAAAGGCCAGGAGTGCATAGGCCTTAGTTAGATACGTCCAGAGAATCAAATTTAATGAGAATATGGTCATTTTTATTAGAATCCTGGCGAGTAATATTGAGTAAGCCTCGAATTGCAGAAGATAGCTCATCGGCGGATACCTAAAGAGGCTCAGCGGAATCACTGGGATTACCACGCAGACTCCTGTGATCGCCCAAGGCATTGCTGCAACTGAAGTCATCCGAATCACTTTGCAAATTAACGAAGCCATTTTTGCCATTTTCGTAATTCCGGGGTCATCCGAACCGTTCCTCCTTTCGTATTTTACCATCTCATTGAAGAAAGTTTCAATCAAGTCAGAATATATGCAGAAGTTCAGTGCAGCCTGTGCCGGAAAGATAACCCCGAAGGTCATTAGCGCAATTGCGCTCGTTTCGAATTTGTTGTCCACCCCGAAGACAAGCCATTGAAGGGAGAGAATGAGTTCGAATACCAGCAGAACAATGAAAGCAATGAGGAATGATATCCGGTCAATTTTTAACTCCGAGTCCCAACGGCAGGAAACGTTTAAATAGGGAACTCTCCAGCCTGAGTTGGAAATTAGGTTAAATTCTTGAAGCAAATTGGCTTTTAACAGCATTTTGACGTCTTTAACTCGTAACGGCGCTATCCTGCAACTGAATGTCAAATAAAAACGGTGTCAGAGAACTATATTTAAACTTTGCGGAATTTGGCTACCGAAAACCAGCTCAAAACAAATTTTTTAAAAGTTATTTTGGAACGTACTTAAATGATGAGACTTGTTAAGTTTTGAACGACATTAAATAACTAGACCCTATTTAATTACGAATCGTGTTAGAAGACTGCGTCAGCAATTTTCCTTCTAAAAAGACTTACGTGTGTTGACGTAGCTCATCCAATATCAAAATATTAAATCTTAGATTTGAATTAAACTTGGAAGAATTTTCCTGAGCAACTTAATGACTAATCTAGACATTTACGTAAGACCTTTATTCATCGAGGGGTGATAAGATACTGATATGAAAATTGGTATGGAGTAGTTACTTAATCAGTTCTAATCGGTTCTTCAACCTTCTTTAAAGCTCTAAATTATCAGGAAAATCAGGAAAATAAGTAAAACTGAAATTCCAAAAAGTTAATAATCATGTCCCGGAGTTTTAATAATCTTAAATTGTATTTACAACGCTTACTAATACGCCACGTGTAGATAATGTTAGGATTCTTGACGGAAATATATTATAAAAGCATTTTATCCACGGGGGTTGTCAAACTATCTTCTTGCGATAATTATAACCTGATATTTAAATATAATGCTTCCTAGTCTACACGTCTAAAATTTACATACTTTTTATTCTTTATAATAATTAAGTATAATTAACTTTTTTGGTTCAATAATACACAATAAAACTAAAGTTAATCAAGAAAATTATTTTTGCTTTGGGTTGTAATAAATAAACAAAATATTGCAAATTTTTTAAATTTTGAATTGTTTAAAATCGATTTTATTTTATTCTTTAATACGGATCAATAAGAAGCACAGCATCGGTAATAGTTCTAGACAAGACTTGAATATAATTCGAGATTGAACTCTGACAAAGATAAAATCTCTCCCCAATTTTAACCGGAAGTGGTCTCTGTGCCTTCCACTTTCTACCCCAGTACCCTCCACTCCTCCAATCAGAAATATTTTTACAAACAACTTCCATATCCTGGATTAACTTTTCACTCTCAATCCTCACATTTGCCCAAGCCTTAATTAAAATAATTGACATGCCCAGCCGCAGAGTAAAAGTTGTATAGTTGAAAGCAATTAAAATTTTAGGGAAAAGTGAAAAACAACGAATTGCGACCCAACCCGTATAAGACAAGAGGACGAAACTTTGCACCATCAAAACAAAAATTACTTTTCCCAGGGTAACCTGAATTGAAAGGGCGATCCGTCTGTAGTGTACGTAGGAATAATATAAATTCCTGATTTTAATCACTTTTTGATAGATTTTACACCCGTTGGGTTGTGTTTTAATGTCTCGGACTGCCCCAAAAAAGGATTCCAGTACGTTTTTAGCACTTTGAACGAACAAAACGAGAAAGGAAACCCCAATCGATAATAATCTCGAGTATTCCGCAATAGAAAGTGTGAGAAATATAAAGGAAATCAAAAACTTAATTAATTTAAATATTCCCGCTTCTGAAGGAAAATACCGATCAATTGCAACTCCAACGGCGTCCAATTTAAACAAAATTAACAAAAAAGGTAAGGGAATGATTAGAAAAGAAATGTTAAAAGCACACAAAAGAAAACAAATTCCAAACAGGGTTTCTTTCTGAATTTGATTTGAAGGAAAATTAACAAATTTATTAAGATTTGCAATGTCCTCCAAAGTTATCTCCCTCCAAATAACGTAATAAGTTGGAAACATAAAAAACACTCCGGAAACTGCTTGAAAAACGAATAAAGTTGTTTGCAGCGTGTTGAGTTGTCGACCTTTTTGAAAAAACTCTTCTAAAAGAAATATTAAGCTCAGGAGGATTGTAAAAAACACGAAGGGAAAGGATAAGTAAAATTTTAGTAGTTTTTTATGACAGGGCTCAAGCTTCAGCTCAATCTTTTTGTGTAATTCTATTTTAATTTTAAACGGGTAGAGTCTCCCGTAAGTTGTTTCGTAGATTTTCAAAGCTAAGACAATTGATGGGGTAATGTAAGAAATGGTAGTTTTGTTTTTATTCATGTTTAGGAGCTTAAATGGCAACATAAATAGAAAAAAACAGTAAAACAAGTGAAAAAGAAGTTGCCTAGTTAAACCCAAAATAGTCAATAAAATGTCTTTAAATTATACACGTGCTTAATCTAACTCTAGATGGTTACAAAATAAATTAATCCGGGGTTTATTACTAGCTGAACACAGTGAAGTTAGTATAGGTTTGACTCTAAAGGTTTTTGCCATGGTCTGTCTGTCTGTCTGTCTGTCTGTGGGTGCGATAACTCAAAAAAGCCTAAACGGATTTAAATAAAATTTGGCAAGCAGATAAAAATGATAAATTGCAAGAAGCCTATTGTTTTTCAGGCATTTTGGTCTAACGGTTTGGCTGTTAAAAGTGACGGTTAAAAAATTCAAATACCAGTATAGTAAAATTTTTACTGCAATAAAGCAGATCAAATACTCTGATTCCAAATATAAAATCAGTTTTTGCAAATTGCTGCAAATTTTTGCAGAAATTGCAAATTTGCATGCAACACGTCATTATAACCGTAGAGACAAACCGATTAAAAATATGTTACTAGTTTTGCAATTTTAAATGCAAATTTTTGCAAAAATTGGCAAATTTCTTAAATAAGAGACAGTGAAGTTAAAAATCGGAATTACGTAAAGGCTTTCAGTATTTTGCTGTATATTTTGCACAAATTTGCAATGCAGCACGAATGAATGCAGTTATAATTAACAAATGCGTACGTTCAGCTAGTCGGTTAATGGTTTTACTACCGTTTGTTGAATAAGGTTTATTAATCACTCAAAATATTGCAAAGCTTGACTTGTCTATATTAAAATTGTTTTTATTGCTGGTAGCAAAGCAAGTTTACTTTTACAATTGACAATTTATTTTAAAATTAGTTTCTTCATCGATTACATAAACAAAAAACCATTTAACAAAATAGTTTATTCTTACTTTACAATTATTTTACTTTACATGACTTAATTTGCAATCTTACTCAATTCAAAACACAAATCTAATTATTTAATCAATTAATATTTATGCTGTAAAAGAATTAAACTATTTGTCACGTTAACACTAAAATCAAGCAGTTTTAAAGTTGTATCCCTTTCAAAGAAATTGCAACTGAAAAAAGTTATTTTCGCAACAGAAAATGATTTCCAATACCGTGAAACAATCCTCACCTGTCTTTTACTCCAAAAACCTTGAAAATTTACCCGAATATTTTTCAACTTTCTACTCTCCGTGTAAACTTTTGGGGTATAATGAAATATTACAAAATAACCATTCAAAGCTAAAACCAGCAACTGAAGGAGAAAAATAAAAGTAAAAAGGTCTAATTTGTTGTTCAGCGCAATTACGGGGTAAAGTGAGATGCACGTTACGTTAACCCAGGCAATAACCCCGCAAGTAAAATGTATTTTGTGTAATTCTGTATAATTTAAAATTAGAATTTGCAGTTCTCGAAACATTTTAATAAATTTTAGGACTTCTTTGCAATCTTCAGGATTTAATTGCTTGGCCTGGGTTCGGACAAGTTTAATGTACGACGTTAAAGTAAAGTTTGGTATCATTACGCTGAAGCAGTTACACATAAAACTTTGACTTATATTTATTCTGTACACGACATGAGCAAAGTGAAAGCTGAGAATCCTTCTTAGACCGTCCAAAGTAATGGAAATGACCTTGAACGGAAGCTTCAGGTCGGTGAAAATGAAATTCGGCAGCATTTGCAATGAAGCTTGAGGGAAAATACCGCCGCATAAAGCGATTACGAGATTTATAGCCATTTGCAGCTTGTTGAAGTATTTTACTGCAAATTTCACTAGTGTGGCCTCCTTGTCCTCCCAGAATTTGCCTTTAAAAGTTAAATTAATTTAAAAACTAATCATATTTAGGCTAATTTATTTGTCTTACCTTGCCCCAGTAGATGCCGCTCTTCAAACATTACAATTTCGTTCATTACTTCCGTGAATCGATCGATTTGAAAGTGATAGAGCGTGAGAAAGCCAATAAATAAAACAGCCAAAGAGCCGTGGAATCCGCTTAAGCACATTTGAAATAGTTCGTGACCTTCAAAAGTAAGCTTGAAAAGGATAGACAGAGCACAGGAAAGCAAAATACAGACTTGGAGCTTCCATTGATTTTCGTAGATTTCATGAGGTTTAAACCGGAAGCTTTTTACTTTCTCCTTATTTTCCAATACGTGGATGTGCTCTTCAACCTTGAATGGGTTACGGAGCTCAGGGAAGCGAATGTAACTTTCTAAAATTTTCAACTCTTCAGTAATAGTTTCAGCTAGACCGGTTGAGTTCATTTTAAAAATTTCTGAATTTTATTTGAAACAAGCCAAATCAAAACTTTACTTAGTTGAAGCTGCGTAAAATACTAACGAGGAAGACTTTTAGTTTGTTCCCAAAGCTCTAAATTTCATGCAAAATTACATACTCCCACTGTTCCATATTTTTCGATATGTCAAGTAAATAATTATCAAATTACAGACCAAGACTTATTCAGATTTTACAAAACAACTTAAACTTATATTTTCGAATAAAGCAAACAAACAAACTGATACTTTTAACCAACAGGACATGGAATTAAAGGAGAGTAGATTAATTTTTAATTGACAATTTCGCAAATCCATGATTTTAAAACAAGACAACCATCTTCTCGCTTAGTATTTATTTAAATGTCTCAAGTCGCCCCCTGTAATCTTAAATTGCGCCTACTTATAGTATTTCTTACGTATAATTTATAAACTTTAGACAATTTTTTAAATGGAAAATTTTAATCTAATATTCCGTATAAATGCTTGAAAGGTTCTAGTAATCTCGTTAATTTTAATTTTTTCGCTAGTAAAAACCTCAAAAATGAAATAAGCACTGCAAAGTGCCAAAGCAACTCCAAAATGTTCAAAAATAACAAAATGAACCTCTTTAGGAACAAACGAAATGGATTCCTTTCTCATTCCAAAATTCTTTTCGTATTTTTCTCTACAATTTCCCCAACAATTGACAATCATATTTCTCAAAGTTCCTTTCCAAATCACTCTTCCTTTAAATTTTGGCGGCGTTTTCAACTCAAACGCCAAATTTGAGACACTATAATAATACAAAATCCTCCAAAGATAATTTACCAGTCTTTGTTGAATCCCAGATTCAATTATTTTTGCCAAATCTTTGGTAAAAATAGGTGAAAAATAGTTTCTGTAAAGAGTAAAATAAGTACGAAAGTCGAGAGCAGGAATGTGAACAGGTTTTGTTATAAAAACATTCTCAGTGAAGAAACTAAGCTCGGTTGATAGCGCCACAACGTGGACTTTGGTAGCGTCAATGAATCCAAATGGGTTTGATAGAGAAGTTGAGATTCGAGAATTTTTAATTGTAACTGAATTATTTTTAATTATTCCACGCGCCAACTCCGTCCCTGACTCAGGTGTCCAATACCATTCCAGCCTTTTTGCAAGCTCCCTATGCATTTTCGAATCTTCTGCATTTAGAGAAAAATTGCGCAAACACGATACAACTATGTTTGGATATCTTAAACATTCTGAATTCGTTCCGATCATCATTTTCGTCTGTAAAAGCTCCTCCAGATTCAAAGGAAGTTTTGGGGTGAAAATATAAGTAAGCGAGGCGAAGAGGTCAGCCTGGTACATTTGGGATAGGATGAGGACAACACAACTCCAACAAAACCAAACTGACATTAACGAAAAGTTGCTAATTTTTAAAATTTTTAATTCCGAAGTTGACTGGCCAATTAGTAAAGTACTCAAGGAAAACCAAACTTTTTTAAAAATGGCAAAATTTTCCTCAAAATTCAAATGGAGAGATAAATTATTCCAAGAAATAATTAAAGCGGTGGTGAAACTGAAAAATACAAGATAACTCCAAGTATTAAACCCAAACGGTCTAAATATTCCCGTCCGCTCGTTGTTTTATCTCCATTTTTGCAAAATCTTTTAGCACAGTTATGAAACTGAATTCTTTATGATCTACGCCATAACTTAGGCTTTCATAAGCAAAATGTTGGAGGATTTCAGAAACAGAGGTTGGATCCACTCGGGTTATCTGCTTAATTGAAAAAGGCTCCTGGGAAAGTGTAAAATTAAGTTTTTTCGCAATCCATAAAATTGCACAGTGTGTCCCATGAACAAATTGTTTTTTACTGAAAAGACGACAAATTTCAGAATTGTTTGCCAACTTAATGTTTTTCTTTGAGGTTACCATTCCACCTCGCATGTTACTATGCAGCTTTCTCCAAGTTTTAAAAATGTTTTGTCTTGAAGTATTAGAAATTTCAAATATCCCGCTATTTTCAGAACACAAATTGGGACAAACTAAGAATCCTCTTTGAAAGTTGATAGCGATGAATACTACACCCGAAATTGGATAAGTTGAGAGACGTTGTCTTAATTCCGGTGTTATTTCCGGTAAAGCTTCAAAATTTTCAGAGAAAGGTAACATTATCATCCAAATGAAATCGGGTTTGAATATTTTATAATTCGAGGTTAAATTGCTGGTGAGTAATTTTCCGTTTAAAGTTAAAATTATTTCAACTGTGCAATTTGATAATCGCGTTGCCCCTTCCAGACTTTTTCTTTTGTGGCTTTGCCAAGATTTAGATTCTTCTCCTATTTTAAAGCTTACTTGAACTTTTGAAAATTCTTCAAGTATTTTAAAATAATTTTCATTCCAATTGTCTAGGAAACGCTGAAATAGAATTTTGTCTTTACTTGAATAGTTGAAATGTGTAAAAGTAAAGTGAAAGTAGGAAAATGCGCAGTCTTTGAATTCTTCAAGTAAAAGAAATGAGTGAGAATTTATTGCAAAAACAATGAATAAAAACACTGGAAAATACATTTTTATTTTCATTCTTTATAAGAGTTGTACACTCAACTTGGCTAAGTTTTCGAGAATAAAACCAGTTTCATTTCAAATATTTTATTGACGTAAGCCTGACAAAAAATATCAATAATCAATTAAAAATCTCATTTCTATACGAATAGTGCAAAAAATACAATTAAATACGAGAATTTTTATCATTTACAAGCAATGAGCTAATTATAAATCAGAATAACCAAATGCTATTATATTTGCAAAAGGTTTTAAAAATAGCAAGAAGTATGAAGTTTTATTAAATTCTTTGCAAAATCAACATTTAATTTTCACATTATGACGCAGTTGAAAATATCGTAAAAATTAAAAAATAGGGTCATAAGCCAATTTATCATAAGCTTAACGATTGTGCATAAAGCTTTGACTTTTATTCTGACGTGGGCAAAGTGAAAGCTGAAAATCCTTCAAATTCTCTGTTAGCCTATCTCTTTCCACTTGATTTTTCTCTAAATTTTAGAAAAAATAAGTAGCAATAAAAGGCCGCAAGCCTGCGTAGACACTAGCTTGAAAAGTTGCAATTTTTGGCAAATCTATTTTCTAGCGGTCGCTTCTAACGGCGCAACCGTTACTCCATAATTGCTGAAAAACTATACAGCAAATCCCTGGGCGTATATCTACAACTCTGCCAAATTTGGCTGCTGGTTAGGATTTTTTGAATTTTTGCGGAAACGGACGGACAGACAGACAGACAATCACACCGATCTCATGACTAGCTTTTCAAGCTAGTAATAACAGAACAAGAGAGAGGAGCTAGTGTAGATATTTAATACAGTGGTTTAATCAATAACTTTACGCAACAAGCATATGTAACTTTAAATCTAAATTATTCAAAACTATTGAACAAATAAAGCTAGACTTAGTTTGTCTTACAATTAACCTTCTTAGTTTCCACTGGTCTGCTAACCACAACGCAATACTTTTTAAAAACGCTGTTCATTGCAAATTTTACCTGAAAAGAGCAACTCAAACTAGTCAGAAATGCAAGCAAAAGCTAAAATTCGGCGTAATTACGTTGTAACCCCGTTTCTTAAAGGAACACTTGACCTGTTTCAAAATTGGATTTGCAAGCCTTATCCTATTCCTCTAAAAATCCAAATGACTAGCAAAACTTTACAATTTAAGCTTGAGCCTCTCCTCCAGTGGAAATACGTTTCTTATTACTTTGCTACACTTGGAATTACCTTTGTATTTGGATTTGGTTCTATTTATACCATTCTTTTCTTATCTCTATTAGGCCCATCAACTGTAAACCTGTCCGTGTGGGAAATTGTTTTCTTCATTTATTGGGGAATTTTCGGCGTCTTGATGGCCTTCACTTTTTATTGGTGCTTGGTAATTGGAAAAGAACTGGATTTCGGTTTTAACGAAATTCTAAAGCTGGAAAGGGAATGTAAGTGCTTATGCATTAAAAACATTTTCCAAATATTAATTTCAGTTTTTATTTAGGTTTCGTAATCAAAAGAAAATCAACATATGTGGATATAACTGGTTTGATAAATTCAGCTTTGATTTTTACAACGTTTTTAATTCCAGGTTATGCTTTAGTCTTAATCTTTGCCGAATTGGATCCATTCACCCATATTTTTAAACTTTTACCGTGGTCGCCACTCTACGAAAGAAGCATTTCCAGCATTTTCCTACTTTTTCTTTTTAAATATTTGCTTTGTACTGTAATACTTTATGAAATAATGCGATTAGCACTAATAGTAATGTTTTTTATCTTTACATCTTTCCAAACGCTTCAAAAATGTTTGGAAGTTCTATGCAGGAAAAGCCAGAAGATTTTGGAATGTAACCAGTTCAAAATTTATTTACTCTTTCGAACCATTATACAAATCCTCGCATTTCACCTTTCAATAAGCTCTGCGGTTGGTTTATCAATGGTGCAAAAATTAATAGCAATTGAGGCCTTCATGGTAATAAAGTGCTTAGGGATGATACCCGTTGTGATTTTAGTAGCGCTTGGGGCACTTGCATTGATTCAGTTTACTATAACTTTCCTGTTGTTGACAAGAATTGTTTTCGTTGTTGAGACGAGCAAGGATTTTGTGTTGAGGAAACAGATGGAATTGCGGACGGGTAAAAAAACAAGTAGGTATTATTATTTATGGAAACGGTGGAGAGCTCAAAAATTGCTGGAGGTTAAATACGGCCAATTTTTCCTTATTGACCGAAACACTCCAATGAGTTATCTTCAAGTACTTTTGGATTATGTTACAACGTCTGTTCTCATAATTAATTTTTAATGTTTGTAATAAATTAATTGTAAAAATAATGGTGTTTAAAATAGCCGTTAGGAATGTCCGTAAAATGAAATTGAGAAAGATCATTAAAACAGTTACTTATCCGGAATATTATAATTAGATTAAAATAGTTTTATTTATTCAACTCAATCTTTAATTTTTTAATATTTCCTTGGAGAAAGCTTGTTCCCAGGTTCTCCCAGGAAGTCCCTGTAGTGCCATTCAGTATCGTATTCCCTCGCAGTGTTATACCTCGTCTGAAAATTATTTTCAGTGCTGTATCCACTCCTATTTCCTGAATCTTCAATTTGATTTGCCTCTCTCGCAATTGATTTTAATTTTGATGATACAACGGCTACGGCAGTAACAGCGTTTTTAAGCTTTTTCCAACGACGGCGGCCGCTTATTTCATCGATTGTCTCCAGTATCGTATCATGAGCTAATTAAAAGAAACTAGTTATTTAACCAGCTTGGAATTTACTTTTAAAGGACAATAAAAATTATTTGGATTGCTTCTTCCAATCACTAGAGCCTTCTCCTTGACAAATCCAAGATGAGGATGAGATCCCACGGCAGAGAGTACCGGGGTAATCCCAGCAAACTTCCGACGGACTAAATGCTCAACATAATCAGCTCCAAGAAGTTCCTCATGGGGTTCCATTCTTATCGGAATGATTTTATTAATTATCTGGAAAAATTAAAAAGCTAATTAAAATTTTAATTAACTTGTAAAAATTAAATTAAAACTTACAAACAACAAACAAAAAGTAATCATAACAGCCCAAACAGTAATCCAAACGCAGGCCAATAACTGCACGCCAAGTAAATAAAAACTCCCGCCCCGAAAAACTCCCGCATGCCCTTTTGAAAACCCCGCGCCTTGATCATCCTCAGCAAGTAATCCCACAGCAACTAAACCCCAAATCCCCCCAAAGGCATGCACAGCAGTTGCCCCAACTGGGTCGTCAACTCTTGTGTAGTCTGCAAAGCCCGCTTTAACTTCAAATTATAAAATATTCAAACCTGATTTTATTTGGATGATAATGTTGGACTCCTTGGAAGATTTTAACCCCAGAATAAAACCAGAATTAAGACAACGACTCTCAAACCACCCAATTTCTGTTGTGTTCATCGCCATAATAAACTTCAAAAAAGGATTCTTAGTTTGCCCTAATCTATGTTCTGAAAATACCGGGATTTACGAAATTTCTAAACTCTCAAGGCCAAACGTTGCAAAATCCTGGAGACGGCTTCATAACAACATGAGAGGGGGAATTGTAACCTCCAAAGAGTTATTTCCTTTGCAGAAAAATAATCTCGAAATATGTCGGCTTTACAGTAGAAAAAACCATTTTGTGCATGTTACCCACTGTGCAATTTTATGGATTGGGAAAAAATTAAATTTTACACTTTCCAAAGGTCCATTTTCTTTAAATCAGGTTTCTAGGCTGGACTCAACTTCTGTTTCTGAAATTTTCCAACATTTTGCATATGAAAGCCTAAGTTACGGCGTGGATCATAAAGAATTCAGTTTTATAACTGTGCAAAAAGATTTCGCAAGGATGGTGATAAAAAAACGAGCGGACGGAATTTTTAGACCGTTTGGGTTAAATATTTGGATTTATCTAGTCTTTTTTAGTTTTAGCGCCGCTTTAATTATTTCCGTGCATAGTTTATCCCACCAAAGTATTAATTTTAAGGAATATTTTCCTCTTTTTAAACGAGTTTGGTTTTCCTTGGGTAGTTTACTTGTTGGTCAGTCTACGGAAATAAAAATTAAAAAACTGCCGTTGATGTTCACCTGGTTTTCATGGAGCTGTGTTGTCCTCATCCTCTCCCAGATGTACCAGGCTGATCTTTTCGCCTCGCTAACTTACATTTTCACACCGAAACTCCCATCTAATTTAGAAGAACTTTTACAAACAAAGATGACAATAGGAACGAATTCGGAATGTTTAAAATATCCAAACATAGTTGTATCCTGTTTGCGCAATTTTTCATTAAAAAATTCAAAAATGCAAGAGCTTGGAAAAAGAGTGGAATGGTATTGGACGCCGGACTCGGGAACGGAGCTAAGCCGTGGAATAATTAAAAACGATTTCAATTTTTCCTTATCAAACCCATTTGGATTTATCGACGCTACAAAAGCCTACGTTGTGGCTTTATCAACCGAGCTTAGTTTTTTCATCGAGAATGTTTTTATAACAAAACCTGTTCATATTCCTGCCTTGGACTTTCGTACTTATTTTTCTCTTTATAGAAATTACTTTTTGCCAATTTTTAACAGAAAATTAGCGCAAATAATTGAATCCGGGATTCAACAAAGGCTTGTAAACTATCTTTGGAGAATTTTGTATTATAATAGCGTATCAAATTTAGCATATGAATTAAAAACACCGCCAAAGTTTAAAGGAAAAGTGATTTGGAAGGGAACATTGAGAAATATGATTGTTAATTGTTGGGGAAATTGTAAGGAAAAATACGATAAAAATTTGGGAATGACGAGAGAATCCATTTCGTTTGTTCCGAAAGAGGTACATTTTGTTATTATTGAACATTTTGGAGTTGCTTTGGCGCTTTGCAGTGTTTATTTCATTCTTGAGGTTTTAACTAGTAAAAAACTTCGAATAAAGTTATGTTGTTTTAATAGCAAGCAAAAATTAGCTAAATTGTTTAAATCATTCCTAGATTTTGTTTATTTGAATAAAAAATAAGCGCTGATACCTTTTTTTATATTCTCGGTAAATAACTTCTACATATGTAACTATTACGTATTTTCACATCAAATATATAAAAATCTATTAAACAAAACAATAATTGATTAAATTTCGTTATATTTTATAAGCAATGTAAGCTTAAATTGTTAAAATTTCTAGAACATTAGTATTTTTAACGGTTTTTTCCGTTACACAAGCGTAAAATTGGTTTGCATAACCTTCGTTTTTATTAGACATTCGTTTATATGTTTTTTCTAGTGGTTAAACGACAAGGGAACAGGAGCGAAGGGCCTACCAAGGCCAAGAAAAAGGAATTCGGAGTCGGAATTTTTACGGTGAATTAAAAAAGAAGAATGAACTAGCATATTGAGTCTACAAAATAGTGTATTCCCTAAATTTTTGTAGCGACCTCCGACCGCATAATTCATAAGTTTTTTTCGAGGGCGAGACACTACCTCGGTTCTCTATTTCTGCTTGATTTTTTAAATTCTGGAAAATATAACAAGAAAGAACGAATTAAAACGAAGGAAGCCGGTGTAGATCGAATAAGCTCAATCAGATCAATAACAACGAGCACAAGTAATTTTAAATCCATTTAAATTATTCAAACCTATTTGACATTTAAAACTAATAGTAAGTTTAGTTTCTGGCACAATTAACCTTCAGTTTTGACTTGACTGCTAACAACGCGATACTTTTTACAAATGCTATCCATAAAAATACCTAAAAAGCACAACCCAACCTAGCCAGAAAACAAAAGTCACTAAAATTCCTCGTAATTACGTTGTAACTCCGTCTCCGTAATTTTTATTGTTAAAAACTCACAAATTTCATTTGATAATAGATATAATTTTGACACTTAATGTTTCTTTGAATTTCTGAAAAGTTTAAAACACAGAAGAGATAAAAACTAGCGCTTATTTAACAGATCAATCATTACAAAACGCACAAGCCAATAATGCTAAATTATTAATTCAAAACTGATTTAACAATAACCTTAGTTTCTGATACATTTAACCTTCATAGTTTTCACTGTGCAACATAGCAGAATACTTTTTAGGAAGTAACGCAGTACTACAAATTGTTCATATTTAAAGTTATATTGTCCTAATTGTTGCTGAAAATGAGCAGAAAAACGGAAATATGTCGCAATTACGTTGTAAGTCCTTTACTTAAATGGACATGTGACCTGTTCCAAAACTGGATAAGCAAGCCTAGTTTACCTTTGAAAATCAAAATGACCTCAAAAACATTGGAATTTCAACTTGAGCCAATATTCCAATGGAAATACATTCCTTACTGCATTACAACGATTGGAATCACGTTCATTATTACAACTGGGTCTATCCTAACTCCACTTGTCTTAGTTTTGTTGAATCCATCAGCGATAAATCTATCAGCTTTACAAATTGTTTTCCTCTTGTTCTTGGGAATGTTCAACATTTTGAATGCTTTTGCATTTTACTTGTGTTTCGTAATTGGAGACGATCTGGTTTTTGGTATTGACGAGATACTAAAATTCGAGAGGGAACGTAAGCCTTTACAAAATTAATTTTTTTTAAATCTTTGAATTGTAAATTAACAAAAACAATGTTAATTTAGGTTTTATCATCAAGAGAAAGGATTCGCACATTACGGAATTTTTCACTTTGTTTTTTATCTGTCTCTTCTTCTTGGCCCCGATGAATGCTTTAGCCGTAGTTTTTGTTGATTTGGATCCCTATACCTCTATTTTTAAACTTTTACCTTGGTCGTCCCCCTATGAAAGAACGATTTTAACCATTTTGTTACTGAATCTAATCAAGTTTTTATTTTTTGCTATTCCGGTATACGAAACATTACGATTAACATTTATTTTAGTATTACTTGTTTTTATTTCTTTGCAAACGTTTCAAAAGTGTTTAAAAATTATTTGCAGAAAAAATATTAGAAATTTAGAACGTTTCCAGCTCGAAACTTATTTGCGGTTTCGAATCATTTTGAAAATAATTGACTTTGCCATTTCAATTTCTACTGCGATTGGTCTATCACTTGTGCAAAAACTTTTGGTAGTTGAAGCCTTAATTTTGATTAAATGCTTAAAAAAGATTCCTCTAGCAATTGTATGTAATTTAGGGACTATGGCGTTGTTTAAATTCATTTTAGCTTCGATGATTCTGACAAGGATTGCATTTGTGGTTGAAACAAGCAAAGAATTTGTTTGGAGGAAGCAGATGGGATTGCGAATGGGTAATAAAACAAGTAGATACTATTATTTAGGAAAACGTTGGAAAGCACAAAAGTCATTGGAGATTAAATTCGGGCAGTTCTTTGCCATGGATAGAAATACTCCGATGAGTTATCTTGAAGTACTTTTGGATTATATTACGAATGTCGTTCTATTGTTCAATCCTTAATTTTAAAATTATTTTAAAAATCTCTAAAGCGCTGGTACCAGATTTTTCCTAAATTCTTGTTAAATAACTTCTACATAAGCATAATGTATTTTTTCATTAAATATATCAAAATCTAAACAAAATATTAATTTATTAACTTACATAATATTTTTAGGTAAGCTCAAATTGTTAAAATATCTAAAAAAAATATTTTAAGCGGATTTTTGCCGTTACACAAGCTCAAAAAATGACTTACACAACCTTCTTTTACTTATGTAAGCCTTACCGGCAAACATAGATGGAATTAGCTCAATCAAATCAATAACTTTATGCAAGAAGAACATTATGTAACTTTAAACTTATTTCAATTATTCAAACCTATTCGACATGTGAAACTAAATTTAGCTTCCCTTACAATTATAACCTTTAGTTTCCACTGGTTTGCTAAACAAAACGCAGTAATTTTTACAAACGCTATCCAATTTGAAACAGCAATTCCAACTAATGTAAGGTCTGTTCTATTAATTATTCTTTAATTTTTTTGTAAAATAAATTATTTGTAAAAACTCTTATTAAACAAAATTTGGGGAAGATCAATAAAACAGTTAAAATTTTATGCGGAATATTACTAATCGCGTCTTTATTTATTCAACTCAATCTATTTTTTAATATTTCTTTGGAGAAAGCTTATTTCCAGGTTCCCCCAGAAAGTCTCTGTAGTGCCATTCAGTATCATATTCCTTTGCAGTATTGTACCTCGTCTCAAAACTTTGTTGCGTGCTGTACCCACTCCTAATTCCAGAATCTTCAATTTGATTTAAAGAAGCCTCTCTCGCAATAGACTTCAACTTCGAAGATACAACAGCCACTGCAGTAACAGCGTTTTTAAGTTTCTTCCAACGACGACGCCCGCTTATTTCATCAATTGTCTCCAGAATTGTATCATGCGCTGGAATAATAAAAACAGTTAAATACTTAACTAGCTTATTAATTAAGTTAAAATTACTCGGATTGCTTCTTCCAATCACTAGAGCCTTCTCCTTTACAAATCCAAGATGAGGATGGGATCCCACGGCGGAGAGTACCGGGGTAATCCCAGCAAACTTCCGGCGGACTAAATGCTCAACATAGTCAGCTCCTAAGAGTTCTTCATGGGGTTCCATTCTTATCGGAATGATTTTATTAATTACCTGGAAAAATTAAAAAGCTGATTAAAATTTTTAGTAGCTTGTAGAAATTTAATTAAAACTTACAAACAACAAACAAAAAGTAATCATAACAGCCCAGGCAGCAATGCAAACGCAGGCTAATAACTGCACGCCAAGTAAATAAAAACTCCCGCCCCGGAAAACTCCCGCATGCCCTTTTGAAAACCCCGCGCCTTGGTCATCCTCAGCAAATAATCCGACAGCAACTAAACCCCAAATCCCCCCAAAGGCATGCACAGCTGTTGCCCCAACTGGGTCGTCAACTCTTGTGTAGTCTGCAAAGCCCGCTGTTAAAATGACAATTAACCCGCCAATTATTCCGACAATTAAAGCGTCAAAAGTGTGGTAGAGAGCACAGCCCGCTGTGATTCCGACCAAAGCCCCTAAAACCGGGTTGACTATGTCCATCACTTGGAAAATACGACCTGGGCGGCAAAGCGTCCAAGCGCTGCCCATTAGGCCACCCCCAATGGAGGCGATTACTGTGGTGACGGCGGCCCTCGCTGCAAACTTCCATTTTACTCCGGATACTCCAAAAGTACTTCCACTGTTGAATGCCAACCAGCCCCTATAAAAAACTTTAAATTAACCGCCATTTTTTTAAAATTTATCCGCTTTTAAAATCTTACCACCACAGAATATAAAGCCCAACAATGCAACTTGTCGGGTTGCCCAAAGGCATTGGAGCAGGTCCATTGTCATATCTGCCCAGCCTCGGGCCCAACATCCAAGCCGCCACGTAGCCGGAAACTCCTCCAAGTAAATGCACAGCCCCGGACCCAGCAATGTCAATAACTCCCAAAGAAGACAGGAAGCCTCCAGGGCCCCATACCCACCGGGCTGGCACGCAGTATACAATTGTGTTGAGCATGGAGAAGAGACAGTAGGATTTAAAATTGCATCTTTCTGCCATTGTACCTGACACAATCTGCAAAAAATTTATTTAAACTCCGTAATTAAAAATTATGCTTAATTGTTTTTTACCGTTGTAGCTGTTGTAGCGAAACTAAGCTGAAACATAAAAGATGCAAAAACAGGTCCCATAATTTCATAATCCGAGTCAACTGCGTATTCCCCAACGCCTGCGAAGGCACTTGAGCCTGCATCGGCTCCAAAACTTAGGCTGAATCCAAAGATCCAGTAGGTCAGTCCACCAAAGACGACATCAACCTAGAAAATATCATTTTTAATTGTGCAAATAATTATAGTTTTAAAATATTTACATAATGTAATTTTTTATTCGAGACTTACAACATTTTTCATCATAATATTGGCTTCGTTCTTTACAGAAACGCATCCTGACTCCAGCATGCCAAAACCTAAGAAAATCAACCTTTAGTTTTTAAATAAAGTTTTAATTATTATTTTTCTTACCTGTTTGCATAGTAAAAATAATAAATGAAGCTGTGAGAATCCAAGTTGCGTCATCCCATGTTAAATCCAAAACCCAAACTTCCGAGGAGGACTCTGTAGTTGAAATTTCAACTTTCTCCTCCATTTTTTAAAGGATATTTAAACTAAATTGAACTTAAAATTTGCAATAAAAATAAAGTTTTTGAGGAACTTCATTTTTATTTCTTTCGAGTTCGTAGCCAGTATGAAGAATTAAATAAAAACGGTAGAAACCCTTCCAGAAAAAACATTTGTTTGCAGATATTTGTGATAAAAATAAAATTTTTGAGGAACTTCATTTTTATTTCTTTCGAGTTCGTAGCCAGTATGAAGAATTAAATAAAAACGGTAGAAACCCTTCCAGAAAAAACATTTGTTTGCAGAATTTTGTGAATTGACAGGCTCATCATGAATAATTTGCAACGGATTGCTTGTAAAAATGTTTTCACGGAATTGCGCAATTTTTTTCACTTGCAATGCAAGCAATTAGTAAAAGAAGTCGCGTGACAAATGAGTGGAGAAAACGATTCGGTCACGCAAAGTCGTGCTACTTCAGCTTTCACTTGAAATGGTATAAAACATTTAACCATTTACGATCAATGAATTTCGTTGTAAAATTTATTGATTTTTTAGAAAAACGTAATGCGAACCGATGTCTTTGTCAGCTACATGATTAATTATTCTGTTAACGAGAAACTCGTTGATTTTCTGTTAATCCGACTGCTTTTAAATAATTAAGACAATGTGAGTAGTTTGTGCGGTAAAATTAATTACCGTTAAATTACGATCGTGACTTTGAAATTATCAGTAAGTGAAAGAAAAATGCAAAATAAAAAGAACAGAGTTTCCTCTAAAGATCCCGATTTTCGACTGATTTAATTTTCATCTTAATCTGCTATTTATGTACAGAGAGTGAGTTGAGTTGTCAAGAACTCTTTTACATTTTCCATACATAAAAAGTACCTATTCTACCTTTTAAACTCACTTAAATATATACAGAATAGAATGGGATAGAATTGAAAAGAAATGAGCGAGAGGATTTTTAATCCTTTCTCGTTCCTTAAATTTAACTTAAAATATCTTTAAAAGTTTGGATGTTGCTGTAAAACAATGAAGCAACTTTTTACCTTTTCCTAAAAATAAAAGATTAGCGTATTGAAGTAATCCTTTGCTTATAAAACAAAGGCAACTCAATATTTTTACGTCTAAAATTAAATTACATT
>JAANSO010001152.1:0-19072 GCA_036507315.1 Lepidocyrtus fimetarius | reverse complement strand
TATTCCAAGAAAAACCGAAAGCAATTAGTCATAACATCAATCAGACATGCGCATTACCTGTTACAAGTTTATTAACGTTACAGCAAATAATATAAAGTCTCTGACCGTTCGAAGGTTGTCTGAACGTTTAATCAATCTCGACACGAGTTGGTTTTTTCAAAAAAAATGCAAACAAAAAAACACATTGCCGCTTGCTAATAAAACAAGTTAATTTTTGTAAAAATTATGAATTAAGGTTTTCATACATGGATTTATTATATTTTAGGCACAACAGTATCCACACGCAGGTAGTGGTCCTGTCATGTCATCTAAATGATTACTTTAATTAATGAAGTTGAATCAACTTTCTTGTGCAAAAACTAGTAGGAATAAACAACCTAAGTATACCGTTTTCATCATTAGGAATACATGGCACGTTTTACTGGATATTTTTTTGACACAAATGGTCCAGATAAGGAAACATGGCCACATAGATGGCCATTCGTTTTCGTCTTTGTGGATTTTTTTTCTTTTTTTGTCAAAAAATTTGAAATTCTAAATGAACACCGTATCGATTTAATGATTTTGTGCAAATGTCGTTACAGTATCCTTTGTCATTACGAATTCAACCGGCGATCTTATCTCTATTTATTATTCATCCACTTTTTCTTCAGGTTTGTTGCCTTTTCTGAATAATCATAATTCAAAATTATGATTGTATATAGTCATCTACAATATTAGAAAATGTGAATGTTTTGAAACCAAATACTGCGAATTTCTATTTTGACCTGAAGAATCGTCAAGTTACTAAAATAGCATACAAAACGTTTATTCGTGGTTTTGATGAATTAAAAATTTATTCTGCACGTGTATATACTATCTACCTAATTTTAAAAGTTCGATAAAACTATTTGAATATATAATTTTTTTAAAAAAAGCAGAGCAAATTTCTATAAATGAATGTAAATTAAATAAACATCGTACGATACAAAATGTATAATAATTACAAATACACTGTATGTGTATATAAGTAGGTACCTATATTATCTGTATATTTCTTCAATGAAATAATGAACAAGTTTAATAATCGTTTTGTGGAACTGTCCATAAAAAGGCTGACGTCAAGTTTATCATGGTTATAAAACCAACCTTCCGAGCTTCTTTTAACTTTAGATCAAATTTGCCAACTGCTGCATAAGTTTAATTTGTCAACATAACGACCCTTCTTCTAGTAGCATTGTCTCTTGCTTCCCTTCATCTGGAAACCAAGCACCGTAGCAATGACAAACAGCTTACTGAAGAAAGTAAATACTTTTCCGTATTTAGATTTTCTACGACACTCTCCTAATAATGGAGAGCCAGAAGGGGCAAGTAGTAATGGCGAGGAGACGGAATATCTACTTTCGGAATTAGGGGAAAATATCATTGGAAATTCCTCAGGTTTTGGTGGCATTGCTGGGTGGACAAAATGTAATATTCTGAATATTAAATAATCTTACTTTCACCAATAAAATATTTCATAATCAATGTTACTGTGCAGATACCTATTTGGATCATACAGCCTCGGGGAAATCTGTAAAATGGATAGAAGATTTTATTCATAACAACGTTTTGCCAAACTATGCAAATACTCACACCACAGTTTCCTACACTTCATTGCAGACAACAAAACTAAGGTAAGGTAAAGACTAAATTGATAAAGTATAATTAGTCAACCAACTATATATTTTTTGTCAGAGCTGAAGCAAGGTCGATTATAAAGCAATCTGTCGGAGCCTCTGATCAAGATGAAGTAATATTTTGCGGATCAGGGGCAACAGCAGCCGTCCACAAACTTTTACATTGTCTTTCTCACGGAAATAGACGAAAACTTTTAGTGTTCATATCGCCATTTGAACATCATTCCAACATTTTGCCTTGGAGAGAATCTGCAAGTGCGAAGGTTGTCCACTTTATACAAAATTTGTTTTGTATTTTGTACTTTTCCAACAATATTTGCACAACCTAATTTTTATTACTTCCCATCATTCAGACGATCCAAGTTCCTCTAGATAAAACAACTGGTCACGTTGACATTCACTTTCTACGTCACCAGTTGAAGAAGTGCAACAAAGTGGACAACAAAAAATCACTTGATTGTTGGTTGCTTTTCAGCAGGATCCAATATTAATGGGGCATTAACAGATGATGTTGAGCTAACAAAGTTAATGCACGAATTTGGAGGAATAGCAATTTTTGACTACGCAGCAGCAGCCCCGCACGTAGATATTAAAATGAATCCGGTTATTGACAATCCAAATAGTTTTAGCAATAAAGATGCGTTATTTTTCTCTGGTCATAAATTCTTGGGTGGTCCTCAAACTCCTGGTAAATATGATTATAAAAAATATATAGGATTTTATTGCACTTTAATTGCGTCGCTTCCATAAACTTTTAGTATATTTTAAATTTTTATTTTAAGGAATTCTCGTTGTTAAAAAGAGGCTTTTGCATAACCCAGTTCCACATGGAGTAGGTGGTGGAACAGTACTCTTTACGACAAAACGCACTCAACAATATTTAGAGGTTATTATGATTACGATTTGCTGAAGCTGACGTTTGGGTTGGTTACATAATAAATCAATGCAAGTTTAAATACCATATATTCCAGGATTTTACAGAACGAGAGGAAGGGGGTACGCCAGACATAATAGGATCCATTCGCCTAGGTCTTGTGTTTAGTTTAAGGAATGCGATAGGGATCCAAAAAATCATGGAAAAGGAAGCCCATCTTTGCAGGTAAGATTAAAACAATAATAGACCAAGTTTGCCATATACCAATAATACTATAGTGTCTCAGCTCCAGTTGAATATAATTAAATGATCCTATCTATAGAAAAATCTTAGAGGGTTGGAAAGATAGGCCAGAAATTGTTATATTGGAATGTGGAGAAATAAATAATCCCAGACTCCCAATAATTTCCTTTATGATTAAAAACTTGAAAACAGTAAGGAAAAATAAAAAGTTGCTTTTAGTTAATTTAGTCAAAGTTTAGTTAACGTATTAATTTCTTGGCAGGGCTACTTTCTCCATCACAACTTTTTAGTTGCATTGCTCAACGATTTATTTGGAATTCAATGCAGAGGAGGATGCATGTGTGCTGGTGCGATAATATATTTTTTAATAAATTTTATAATAAAATCATCCATCAATAATTAAGGTTTAGGAGATAATTCAAAATGTAATTGAATTAGGTCCGTTTTCTGCAATACTACTTGGAATGAAGGATGAACTAGTTGATCTCTACGCCAAACAACTCTCAAAGATGCAGACTGGATCGTATGAATCAGATAATTTGAATTTTTAAAGCACATCACATAATGAATTAACAATCTAATCTTTGCCTCTCTTACCCAAACTTAGTGAAAGTGAGAAATATGGGATGATCTTAAAGCCTGGATTTGCAAGAATTTCTGTAAATTTTCATAATTCAGAAAAGGAGGTGCAATTTGTGATAAGAGCAGTAAAACTTATTGCAAAATATGGTTGGAGATTACTCCCGTATTACGAGATAAATATGGAAACTGCATCATTTTACAGCAAATATGACAAGGTTAGGCTAATTAGATTTTTTTGTATGCAATATATCATATTTTAAATTAATTTTGAAATTATAATAGGAGTCACAATTGACATCTTTAAACTCGTTCGTTAATGATGGATTGTATAGTTTGTATTCTCAAAAAGCGAATTGGGTTGATGATACGGATAAAAATGCAAAAAAATTTAGTTACGAAAATTGTTTAAAGAATGCAAAAAAGTTGATGAAACTGTCGGAAAGCACAATGCATAATTTTTTATCCCATCACAGTTCAAATGGGAACCAAGAGAACTATAAGATCCTTGATCACAAATTACGATGGTTCATGTTGCCCCAAGAATCCATCCATTTGCTTTTGGACGAGTATTACAGAAACTCTCCTTTCCTAGAACCCCACGGAATCAAGTCATCATTGCCATTTAAGCCAATGCAAACTAAAAATGGAAATAATTTCGACCAAAACCGGCATTGGAATAAAGGAAGTATTCCGTGGATGATACAAGAGGCATGGAATAAGCCTAGATTTTACGACGGAAAACAAGAGATGATAAAATCTATAGCCGACGAACAAGACTGGGTAAACGAAGATAAAGCCAAGGAGAATTTGCCAGAAGAATATTATCATCCAATAAGAAATACTTCTTTTTCCAGTGGATTTTGTGAGTTCTGGGAAGCAGAATTTACTGGTTTTTAAAAAATTTCATAAATAAATTTTATATATTCAATGTATTTGAATGATTTTTTATTTTGTCTCATCTCATCCGAAGCTACACTCATGTTTCACACTTTAATCTATTTATTGCAAAATCGCTAATAGCTAGTTACACAATACTAATATCATTCCAACCATACGACATGAATTTTGTTGATAAATTGTATATAAAAAGTGGTGGAATAAAACTACAATCCAACATATATAATAAATATTGGTATAAATTCTCGAAAAGGCCAAATTATATGTACAATGAAATTGCTTTCAAGCTCTCAAAAAAGCACAGTGCAGTGTTCATCTTGAAACATCTTGTTTTCGATTTTGTATATTTTTGTGTAAAAAAATGAACTCCTCCTTGAATAGAATCACCCTGTTAAACGTTTACTAATTTAAAGGAAAATGGCCATCTCATGCAAAAATCTTGATGCCAAAGGTCACTTCAATCCTTTCCAAAATTTTCATAATTATACACACTCTGGTAAATGATCCATGTATTCTTTTATGTGGTCTTTGGCATCAGTTTCGAGGGTTCGGATTTTTTTGAAGATTTTTGCATGAGATGGCCGTTTTGCTTTCAAATAAATTAACGTTTAACAGGTTGATTCTATTCAAGGTGGAGTTCATTTTTTTGCACGAAAATATACAGAGTGACGAGAGTAATATAGAAAAACGATCACCCTACTCCACTCGCTGCATATTCATTTTGCTTCCAGTTGCTCGGCTACCTACAAGTCATTTTCTTGGGTCTTTGGGCAAGTTCGAAGGTTAAAGATTTAAGAAAAATGCCACTTTCCACGTGCTTCACAAATGGACAAAGTATTTTTGGACTTTGGACTAGTCAAGTCGACATTCCTTTTTAAAATCATTGCAACTACTCCGTCATAAATATAAATGCACTACTAGTGCCGTCCTTCCTTGCGGATTTACATCTGCTTGAATTAAAATTGGAGAACGGAAAAGCTATCCTATTCCAGATGAACTAATCACTAACCTTGTCTTTGCCAAATTACCTTATCTTCATGAATATCCTTAAAAAAGGGTTTACGTTTGGAACTGAAAAATGTCAATGCTTTTAGTGTGGGTCCTACTATAAATGGAATTCGCAAGGTTAGTTGATGAACAGACAGATCCCATTCGTAGGTAATATGGAACAAGAGCTTTCAAGTAGAAAAATCTTCTTGGGTTAAGTTAAAGTCATGAATCATCGGAAGTTCAAGCACAAAAGAGACAACCAAGCCAACCACAAGCATTAATTGGTGTGTATTTTTAATTTATGTTAGTTTATATTTTCAGATTTTCAGAATTTTAAAGTTGGCTTGTTTTGTAACTTTCTTAAAGCAGGTGACATTTCACTTCCTTCACTACCAATTAAAGATGATTCTTTATCCGCGGAAAGAGCCATTAACGGACGAAGGCCAGTTTTTCCCAAGGGGCCTCGTAGCTTAAGACAACGAAGATCCGTAAATGGTGCATCTGATACCATTGGAGTTCAAGGGAGCTTCCGAGTAGTTTCCCAAGCAGATCTTAACTTTGCTCTCAATTCGACCACGCCAACTGCTCAACCTACCGTAGTCCTTCGGGGCAAAATGAGATCAGAAGACTTGGTTTATGGCGTTTGTCTACCTAGGCTAGGTTTTGGAATCATTTTCTTTGGACTTGGCGTCGCCGCACTTGTTGCTATTTTAATCGCTTCTTTTCTTGCATACGCCCACTATTCTTTGCATCATCTTCAGACGAACCAGCAACAGAAGAGAATGTCAGCTAATGGTACTGGAGCACCACCTGTAGCAATGACACCAGGACCACAAGTATTGCCATTTCCAATAATAATCTTTAAGAAAATGTGGTAAATGAAAGAGTATTTTTTTGATTTAAACATGATTTACAAAAACAAAATGAATACAGATGAACAATATTCCCATATAAAGTAGAATCATGAAAATAGTATACCTAAAAATGTAATTTATTTTTATATATTATGTGTACTGTTAATCCTTTAATCTTACCAGTATAGAATTTGCTATTTTTAAGTAATTTCGATAAATCAGTTGTATTTGCCAAATTAAAATTAGTTGGAAAGTTAACTTACTGTAAGGAAAATCTTATAATAATTCTGATATTTATTTTTAGCATGGAAAAAATGCAACGGGAATTATTTTGTGTGGGGTTACTAAAATGCTAGTAGATATGTGTATGCAACAATGGGGGTAATGCAATACAAAACAAAAATGGTTGCATGAAGTTAAACTGCAGTTTAATTATGTATTGTCAATCACTATATTTATAATTCACAATGTTTTTAAGTTTTAAACAAATAATTTATTATTAGACTAATACGATGTTTCATTTAAAATGTAGTCTGGTTTGAATTAAAAATAGGTACGCACACATTTTCTCCAGTTCTAATAAAACTTTTTATTTTCTTTGTAATAAAACTACATGTTTAATAATTTAGTCAATTACAATTACAAACCCCTTGTACTAGTAATAATACAACTAATGACTTAAAGATAATATCATATCATATAAGTAGGTAATATTATTACTAAAACAAAACCATAATAATAAATAAACTTATTGCGGTTTTTAAAATACATTAAAATACATTAAAATTCATTTAACAGTTCATAATACATTCTCTATACATTATCTAACAACGGCGAAACCATTTAATAATTCTAAAAAAAGTTCATTCAAGGGTTCATTAGTTTAAACATATTATATATTTATTCTGCTTCACGATCGTACTTTGCTCTTTTAGGTAAGGACGGAACCTCGCATGTGTGTTCTTCCTCTTGGTATTTCTCCAGAAAAACTCTGTATGTATAAAATAAATATATTGAAACATCATTTGGTTTTTTAAATTTAAAAAATTATATAAGTATTACCTATGACACAGGTTTTGCGAACAAGAAATAGTGTTTTCGTTTTTGTGAGGAAGGTGCACTTTAATATGGTAAGGCAGTGTAAAAGACTTAAAAAAACAGCCTTCAACTCCACATTGGAGTTCTGTCAACAGTTTTCCACTTTTAGATATTTTGGTTTGTCCTGTTGGTATTGGTTTGGGCAGATTTTCCCTTTTGTCATATAAAATTTCTTTGAGTCTTTTTAGAGTTTCTTTAAATCTTTTTGGAGTTACTTGGTTTTCTACAAGTTGTTTGCAGTTGTGAGTGTCCTTTTGATCCTGTGTTATAAAAACTCTAAAAAAATGAACGGCTTATCAAGAAATTATCTTCAAAACAAACATTAATTTTTATTCATGTGAACAGTATTTTCTCACCGACTGCATTTTGGTTCGTTTGTGCATTCTAGTACTTTTTCATTTGGTTTAGGAAGGTGTTTACTACGATAATGAGATGGTATACTGTCTATATGTATTTCATCGTCACACCCTTCAGCGCCACACTTATATAATGTATATTCTTGACCATTTTTTCCCGTTTTTGTTTTCCCAGTGTCTTTCCATTGTGGAATAGCTTTGACGTTCGCATAAAGGCTAGCATTCAGTTTTTTTTGTTGTGTTGGCGTTAGTGGGTTCACGCCTTCATCGTCCGAATTAAACGGTTGTCCTTTTGTCCAGCCTTCTGGGTAGTTGTTTAGTTTTAAAAGGTTAGCATTTGGAATTTTGTCAATATCCACGTAGTGGACTTCAGGATTTTTAGGGTTGTTTGGGCAAAAATGGCATTTTCGTTGATGTTTTTTTGCAGCATAAAAAAATTTAAATGTTTTTTCACACGAAAATATATTATTGCGACACGCATATATTGGTGGGGGATTTGTGTTATGAGCATGTTTACGATGTGGTGTCAGTTTATCCCATGTTAAAAATGACCTATAAAAATAAAAACATTAACGTGTATTCGAATATTATTGATACATTTTGTATAATTGTTTGTATTAAAATAATATTTTAGGTACAGTCGCTTACTCACTACAAATTTTGCATCTATGTGTTCGGTTGGCTGGAATATCTAACAAATGAGTACCATCAATGTGAGCCAGTATGCCGCGGATTGTTTTAGTTTTAATTGGACAACCAGGGACTTGGCACACAAAAGGCTTGTCCGCTGGCTCGGTTAGTTTAATCCATTTAGGAATTTCCTCTTTTGTGTCGTAAACTCGTTTAAAGTAACATGTTCCAACTTTTTTGTGACCCCTTAATGTTTTGTCACGGTTGTAACACTTGTGGCAGTTTAAACAACAAAACGGCCTTTCGTTTGTGTGACTGGCGAGTATGTGTCGTTTTAAGTCTATTTTGTATATATACCCTGTAAAAGTTTGTTTTGCAATTATTTTGAGTTTGATTTATAATTTTTATTTTACTGGTTAGATTTGTTATATAATGATAACTTACTGCGTTTTTTGCAAAGTTTACAAACATTTCGTCTGCTTTCAGAGTGCTGATGATAAACGTGGAATTTGTACCGAGTTATGGTTCTAAAGACTTAATAATTAATAATTTTTTATAATAAGTACCTTAAATAAAAGGTTGAAAACCCATAATATAGTTATTGTAGTTGAAATTACGCATTTAATTAATAAAATGTAAAAAATAATAAGCTAAAGGTTTGCGTATATATATATAAAATGTTTAAGACATAATATATTTGTTTATCTATTCAATTGTATGCTTTTTGCTATTTTTTACTACCATAATTTGTAAATACTTGTTTGCAGATTTTATTCGCAGATTTTATTTAAAATAATAACTTACCGGCGTTACATGTTTTGACATGACATTTAAAAAGCTTGTGTCCCTTTCTGTGCACTCTCAGGGTGATTTTATTATCAAACGCTTTATTGAAAAAACCATATCAAAGTGAACTTAATTATTCCTGTATGCTTTTGATATAAAAAGTTAAAATTATACTTTTGTTAAAAAAGAGTAATGTATTCATACCTTGATCACAAATTTGACAAATGAATTGTTGTTCAAGTAAATGTTCCCTTTGTATATGGATATGTAAGTGTCGTTTATTCTTGGCATAATAGCTGCATATTTTACATTTTTTGCTTGATGGCATGTCACGAAAACTCTTTTCGGGTGAATGGTGTTTTTTGTTGTGAGCGTTTAGTAGGACATCGTTTTCAAAACCTGTGTTGACAAACAAAACAAATGCAAAAGCAAAAATGACATTGTTGTACAAAACATAGTTATTTTTATTAATTGTTTGTTCAACATACCAATTTTACATACAACGCAGACGTGCTTCATATGATATTTGTGGTATCTAGATTTGTGTATTTTAAGTTGTCCTTTACTTGTAAGTTCTGTATAAAAATGACATTAAAAAGTTGTTTTATTATTGTGGTACTTTTCAAAGTTAATTGTAAATTTTTTGAATGTTTTATCAAATTATAATAAAAAATTTATTACTTTCTCCGCAAAGAACGCATCTATGAATTTTTCCGTCTGGGTGAAAAGTACAATGAATCTTGAGTAGATCTCTGGTCTTACATCCTAATAAAAATAATAGCTTGATTTGATTTGATGTACTTTTGTTATTACACCACTTAAAACATACATGTATTGTATCAGTACTGCTTACCCATATTGCACGGGCGGCAAACATGTGTCTTTTCTTTATTTAAATGGTTAATTAAAATGTGATCTCGCAAGCCATTTTCTCTCATTGTCTTGTAGTTGCACAATTTGCAAGTCAAGTAGCCTTGAATGCGTTTCCCATGTACTAATACCAAGTGCTGCTTATAAGTGCAGGGGGTTGTCAAGGATTTTGCACATATCACACATTTTGTTGGTCCCAGTTCTGGTATTTCTTCATTCTCACTATCCCGTTTCCCCAACTCTTCGTTTTCTTTCTGTTTATGATAGGCCATTCGCCTTGCCCCCAGTATACTTTTCCCGCAAGTTTCGCAATCTTTAATGTGATTATCTTTATGGTGTTCCAGTCGTTCTTGGGTTGTCTTGAAAATGGCACCGCACTCGCCGCATACGTGATAGTACTTGTCAATTTTGGATGGTTTTGGCCAATAACATTTGGCTGTTTTCTTAGCAGCGTCGTAATCCCCAGCATGGGGATATATGTTGGCATTGACATGTTTTGGGTATTTGGTGAGGGGCACAATGTTGTTGGTTTTAGGGTCCAAAACAAGTTGATATCGAAAACTTGTAAATACCTTTTCAATTTTTTGCTTCCATTCCTGGCTGTCTGTTTCCTCGATTCGTTTTAAATAATGTGACCCTACATGCTCTTTCAAACATTGCAAAAATTTCATCCATGTTGATTTGTTAATCTTTTTAAACACCAAAACCATAATGATGGAATTAATTAATATATAAAATGTTTATTTTTGTAAACAAGTAAAAATGTGATTATAGGGAATCTACCTTGCCATGACTGTTGCCAAACACGATTTTATCTTTACACTCTGTGTAGATTTTGAGTGCTGTGGCAAAGCCGACCCCTATAATCCCTCCCATCAAATAGTCAGAGTCCACAGCGTAGCAGCAGAGCTGGAACATGTCTTCATTAAAATATGTTGCAGGATAAATGAATTTTTGAATATTTTGGCGTTCATAAATCAGTCCAGTTTCTCCTCTCAGGTAATATATAACCTGTAAAAACAACAAAGAATTGTTATGGTAGCGGTATACAAAGAAGCAATACAAGTGCCTAAACAAAAAAGTAGCTTATTATTACATTTGTACATTGGTGGATGATAAAGTCCGAATCGGATGTAATTATGTAATCGAGCAGGCCTTCCCTTTGTAGATAAACGAGCTGTCCGTCAGCCTCGTAGGGGGCCACCACAAACGGGATTGATTGCTGTTTACAATGCTTAAAAAAATAAACAACATTGATAAATAAAATTGGAATTGATTATTATGGTTTTAGCATACGTGTTTATTTCTTTTTGTTTGGAACGTTATCTTACCCTTTGAATCTTGTCATGATGGTCTTCCCTATTGACTTTAATCCCTTTCTTTTCCCTGGTAATATCTCTTTGTTTGAGTGTTTCTGCTTTTGCGGGTAAACCCAATCCGTCAAACACGGCCAAAAGTTTTGAGTCATAATTCTGTAAAAGTCTCAGTTTGCAGGCTATTAGAGAATTTATGGGAAGCTTTGTTTTGGCCTTCATTTTCTCTCCTAAATAATATATTTTTTTGTAAATTTTTAAGATTGTAAGTACCATTTAAGATTTAGGATTTTCTTTGTTTTTTGTTTGTTTTATTTTTTGCTACTTACCTCCAAACATGTGTATCCAACAAGACATGTCAATTGCAACAGTCTTTCCTGCCGTCTCTTTTATGTGGAAAGGCCGCAGAATATTTTGCTCTTTGGCCAATTTAAGAAATCCGTTAATGCCCATCTTGATTTGTTTTTTTGTTCAGTCTTTGTGGAGTCGGTTACAACAATAAAACTAAAGAAGTGAACCAATGAAGAACTGCTGTAGTCAACGTTGATGGACTCTGGGCACTCGAGGTACTCTGGGCACTCTGGGTACTCCGGGTACTCTGGGTACTCTGGGCACTCGAGGTACTTGAGGTGCTATAGGTACTCCGGGGTTTTCTTTCTAATAATAAGTGAATAGCTCAACGTTGTATTAAAACCAACTAAATTCGGTCATTATCAGTTTTTAAGTACAAATGGACATTGGGAATTTAAAATAAAAATATAGTTAGTATTTCTTACTGAAAGTTTGAAAATAATCATATAAAGCTGTGATGTGGAGTCCATTCAGCTCTTGTATATTATTATGTTTGATTATAATATGCTAGGGACATATTAAAAGCTTTTTTAAATTGCAATTTTTTATTGATGGCACTATTTCCAGTAGGTTAAAGTTTATCTACACAAAGCGAAAACTGTTCATACTACACGTGCGTAAAGAATGCGTAATTAAATATCTCCCTAAAATTTTTTTGATACTATATTATAAATTGGAGGATAAACACGGTAGCATTCCGACTCTGTAGCACTAGAACATCCCAAAAAGGGGAAATAATTTTTATCAGCTACCCTGATTCCCAAAAAATAGTAATATTCTTTTGTAAAAAAAAGTATGCAACTGAGAGAAAATTTGTCGTATTTTTCCAAAATAATTTACAAAATAAGATGAGAGCACCACTACATTTTGTCACTTTATTTCTCAAAACGAACTACATATTTCAATAAGCCGCAAGGGCAGCAACCACACTAGAGAGAGTAAACTACTAAACTGAAGCAATGATTGAAGTTTAAGTTAAACGTGCCAAATGTTCTGTAATATTCTAATACAGCGCTGGTATTGCGTTTATAAAACACGTACGGCTAAGAAATAACTCATTTGATGATGACAGGCCTAAAAAGGTTGGAAAAGACAGCATAAAACACGAGAAGTCTCGGTTTGCGGGCAACCTTAGCATACCTACATTAGTACTTGTGGTCCGAGAGTATCATTCTACACAACATGGTTGCGTAACATGCAAAAAAAGGCATGGAAATGTATTCTTATCGTCTTGTTCACGTTAAATTAGAGACATTGAACCACACAATGTGCACTTTTAAATAATTCTGATGGTGCCATTTGAATTTCAGCACATGTCCATAAGCAAGCAGAATTGGTGTTTTAAATATTACTGAATTTAGATCAAACCTGTTGTTATGGTTAACATCCAACTCCTGATTTCACCTTTTTTATACAGAACGACAGAAACTTATCCCAGCGTAAAAATAGATTTAAATTTAGGTTTTAGATTTCTCGAGTTTTTTTTAATTGTGTTTAAAAGATTTTTTAAAAGGATACTTATTATTTCGTCAAATCACATTCTTTCTAGATCCCGATGCGACAGAATCGGGCTACACTCTAGTTTTGCAATAAAAACAAGTTTCACAGCAAGTTTTGGTACAGATTGGAATTACGGGCATTATTTATATGATGGAATATATTTCAGTAGACACCACTTTGGTGTCTAAAATTTTTGCCCCATTTGTTTGTCTTTTCTTTTACTTACAATTCGTGTACCATACTTTTGAATGAATTTATTGTTGAATTTAAAAATGTCAAATATGGAATCTAGGTGTATCCGATTAAAGAAAAGCCCAAGAAAAGCCCAATTCTGGTTATTAGTATGAACGGATATTAATCTTTGGAGAAAGTTGACTTTTTATATAGAGAGACTCGAAGTTAGCCCGATTCTGACGCATCGGGATTCTAGATCATTTTTGCAATACTTAAATCCATCTTATATATGTCGTCACATCTTAATCCATTTAATTGTAACTATGACTCTTTATCGGTTTATCCACGTTGGATTAGACAGTGCCCAATCGTACAACCATACCAACCAACCATAGCAACCTAACCTCTTTCAAGTTTACATATGTACATCTGATTTGGCGTTTCATGTTACCCTTAGAGGGCATGTTCTCTTCCCAAACTGCATTTTGTATTGAGTATGTTGATATTACTTTTAGTTAACTCCAGTCACAACAAATTACACTTTCAAATTACGGCTTTGTTCGAGCAACAACGAATACAATCAATTTTAATTAGATTTTTAATCAATCAAGTCCTACTCTGCGTCATTTTGTTTAAATTTTAAATAAATTTGTTATGTAACATTTCATGTTCTGAAATAAACAATCCAATTAAGTCCCAAAAAACAACAAAAAAGAACAAATCATGCGTGTATTTATTTATCTAAAAATTGTTCGTGTAATAAACTTTCTTTTTTAAAAAATCCGAGCCCTAGAAAATCCAGCAAATGTTTGTACGAATCGTTTCCCAAATTTTGAAAATCATATAATGACTGGATGCAGCTCCATGAATTTTTTATACACAACAAAAAAAACCCTATATACAAAATTGTGATTTTTATTCGGAATGATTATAGCTTTGGTGAGTGTGATTATTTTTAAATCACAAAAGGAAAATACCTTAACAATCATCAAAGAAAGCCCAAAATCATGCAGTGCAAACACAAAATCATGGGATGCAAACCCAAAATCATGCGTTGCCAACCCACAACCATGCATTGCAAACACAAAATCATGCGTTGCAAACCCAAAATCATTCAGTGCAAACACAAAATCATGGTTTGCAAACCCAAAATCATGCGTAGCCAACCCACAATCATGCAGTGCAAGCACAAAATCATGCGTTGAAAACCCACAATCATGCAATGCAAACACAAAATCATGCGTTGCAAATCCAAAATCATGCAGTGCAAACACAAAATCATGCGGTCCAAACACAAAATTATGCTTTGTAAAACCAAAATCATGCGTTGCCAACCCACAATCTTGCAATGCAAACACAAAATCATGCGGTGTAGTGTGTGTAAAATCGTAAGAATGTCAATGAGAAAAAATATTTAAAGGTTAAAAGGCTTTTCTTGTCAGTCAAGAATTCTGCATTTTTATAATTTTAAAACATTCCATCTGTCGTACCCTGAACATCAACTTTTAACAATAATATTTAATTACGAGTTTCAATAATATTAATGATGACCTAACCTTAACCCCATGTAGATCTCAATGTAATCTTACTTGTGACATCCTTTCATTATTATCAACTAACAATGACATTCTAACACGAATTAATTGCTTTCTTTTTTACAACTGTTTTGCAGCATTTCAAGAAATTAACTGTTATTACTTTACCTTTACTGTTAAATTACATAAATTCATTTCTAGTGCTGTAGGGGATCTTTTGTTTTGGGCTGTTTTAAGATCCGCTTACATTTATATACGAAAAAAATTACATTAAAAGTTTAATTTATTGAATTTCTAATTGATTTTATATGAATGATTATAGGTAATCAATGGTGTGATTTTGGTTGATTATAGGAATCATCGAATGATTTCTGCAGCCTTTTGATGGAATCAGTTAATATAATTACAGTGAATGTTTTATAATGCTTTCGGACTTTTTTCAGGAAAAATAATGAAGAGTAATTCGTTTCTTTACTTTGGAAGCATTTTTGTTAGAGGAAAAAGATGAAACAATTTGAACAAAACGAGTTTAATATTTGATTTGAAGTTTAAAGAAAATGAAAGTTTTTATTGAAAAATTCTACGTTTTGAATTTAAATGTTTAAGACAATCTTTATGATTGAAAATTATTTATTTTTGGGTCGTAGCTATTCTTCCATTTCTATTTATCCCTGCTTAGTCGGCCAAAATACGCTTATTAGACTTTCTACTAGGATGCAGGCCACATTCAATTACAAATTAACCATTGAAATACTTTCCCAGTCGACTACTTAAAGCAGCTACGGTAGGAAAGGTTGAACTACTTGAGAATTAGGATAGCAAGTCTAAGACAAGCGTCACCTTTTTCTCTAACAATTCTATAATGATTATTTTAACTTATATTAGCTTACAATTTAATTACAAGTAATTTCTCTTAGTATCCGTAGAGAAATCTTCGGGTTTCGAGAAAGGATAGGATTCTGCAACCGCAATGACTACTCAACTCGTACGGGAATGCAAAAGGAATGTTTAGTATAACCGGAATTTTAAGTGTAAGAAACCGGAAAGTTAAGTATACACCGGAACACTACTACTGCAAATTTTAACTGTTTTTCCTAATTCAGGGTGTTACTACTTGGTCTCACAGTTAATTGTTCCAATATAAATTGAAACTGCACTAACTGGAGATTAAAGCTATTTTCCTAACTGAGCCGATGTATCATCAACGCTTTTCTAAAAACAGTGGAAGAAATGAATCACAATCATTAAAACTGAAAGCTTTACTTGAATGGAAAACAATTGGAAATAAAAGTAATTTTTGGGTATGAACTTACCAAAGTTTCCTAAAATTAAGCCTAAAATCAAGCAACGCTTGAAAACCCAACAACTGGGGATAACCTAACTTAAATTGACTTAATCTAATAATCTGGGAGCCGTCCGCTCAACCGAGACAAGAGTACGTTACTCAATAAGAACAAAACCAAAACTCCACTAATTTTCCCTGTTTTCCAATGATATATCCTCTTCTGTCCATTGCCACCTCAAATACAAATGCAGAATATATATTATATTTGCCTTTGAACGCCTGCTGTTTCACAATGTGTGGTTGTGCAATAAAACTATAATGACATGCTGTGACTTTGATACACGTATTCAATCACAAGAAAAGTTAACAGGAGTGGCGTGCGTGACTTAAAACCTTCATGCCAGTAACCGATGAAAGATATTCACTAATGAATGTAGGGCACTGCCTTATTAAGATATACTTCTTCATTCCTAGGATCCCGCTTAATTGATAATTTACATTCCGTAAAAATATGTGGTTTCAGTACATGTGTACGGGTAGTAAGAAGGCATGCGAATTTCTTATCACAATAATTTAAATAATGTGAAAAAATGCTTAAGAAAGTCAGTTGTGGATTTGGAGGTTAATTTCCTCTCCATTCATGCATTGCTTATAAGACCTATATGAAAGTAACCCAATAAATATATGTAGTTGATTCCAATATCGAACTATTGATGATTTCTGTAAAATCAACAAAATCATTATGGATTACAACAGAAATCATGCTTATGATTTCCTGTATGATTCTAGGGATTTTAATTTGGTGATTTCTGTAAAATCACTGAAATCACTATGGGTTACAACATAAATCATGCTCATGATTTCTTGTATGATTCTAGGAATTCTAATGTAAAGGTGGAATGTGAAATTCTACTTTTACAGTGCATCATTATAATCAAATAATCCGTAAAATTTCTCCTTATGTATTGTGACATCTTCTTAATATATTAATATCCACCTCCATCCTTTCCGCGTCAATCTCAGTGCAACAATTTTCCCACAAGTTTTTAAATCGTCCTTGGGCATGCTACCCTTTCTTTTTCTTACTCCCTTTGCTCTTACTACCTTTGTCCTTCCAGGTAGGGGAAGCCTTGGCCTTAGGCCTACGTAGTACGTAGGCCTTAAAAAGTATTTGAACGGCCGTCGTCTTCCCTTACTGTATTATTACTGCATTGTTATTCACTCCAAAAGGATTATTTGAATCTTTGAAATCCCCTGCTGAAGGAACGACTACAACTCGAGCGGGTTGAGCATTTTCTGGACGAGGTTCGTGATTGTTGCCTTGATCATAGTCCTTCCTTCCTGTTGCCGTTGCCTTTTGTTATTCCACGAGAGGGAATTTTTCTCACGATTGTACTACATAGTTTTTAGTTGCGGTAGTTGAATGAATAGATTCTTTCGGCAAAAACTGTAAATAACACTAAATCTTTTATTGATCTAGATCGTTTTGTATGAAGTAACGCTTTTAATTGCTTGCAAAAAATGAGTCATATAGCATGAAAAAATCATCCCTGGCTGTCATTAAATTAGTCACTGTAAAGTTGGTACACCAAAATGTACCTCACTAACTATAAATATTTCTGGGGCAAGATGAGATTTTCATTCTTGGTTCGGCTCAACTCCTGCGTCAAGCGAATGGAATGGAGAAATATAATATTATGACAAAGTGAAAAAGCTAAAATTTGGATTGGACCATGCGTAAAACCATGCGTTAAAAATCACCCATTTTGTTTGAACTTCAGAGAATACCTGTGCAATAATTCTTGATCGCGTGTTTTTGGATGTTTTTAGAAATTACAAATTAACTTTAGAGATCATACAAAACTCAAAAAAGAAAGAATTTTATTTATTTCTTGTGTTAGTTTAACTAATTAATTGTTCATTTAATTGTACGTTTTCGAGTTTTCAAAAGCACATCATGTAAAAATGTTGTTGTGTAAAAATCACTGACGAAGATCTTATTTTACCAGTTATAGAAGCTATCCAAAGTACTCGCATTTAGTACAAACTTCGTACTTCTTCATTTAGAAGAGGACCATATCAGCCCCATCGTCATCATTTACGGTCAGTTTGGTGTGAGATTTGAGAATTTGAATACCCTTAGCAGACACAAGGAGAAAGCAAGATCGTGCTTTTTCTCAGACCAAGAGCCAATTGCAATTCAATCCCAAAGGGTAGAACAACGTGTAAAACCCAACACCATAGAAGAAAATCCTAATGGAGGACCTGAACAAGTTCCCCCTCAAAAACCCAATATTCATCATCAGCAGCAGCAGCAACAACAACCAACGTCGTCTGAAGAAATTCATCATCATCAACAGCAGCAGCAACCACAACAACAACCACACCCACAACAGTTTCCTCATCCAAATCAGCAACAGCATCCACATATGATTCCACAGTTCCAAGGGGTCCCACCTCAAGGTTTCCCTCCACAAATGATGCATCCACCTCCACCAAGATATTTTCAACAACAACAACAAGGACCACCACTCCCCCCAGGGATGTTTAGGCAGCCACCGCCACCACCACCACCAAGAAAGTTAATTCCACCTGGCTTGGTTCGCCAAAGACCGGACATTTCAGGATACCAACATCAGCACCATCATAATCTTCCAAATATGCATCACCAGATTCCAAGCAATTTGCCTCCGGCTCCAGTCTTCCCCTCTCAAATGTACAAAGACAATTCCCCTGAGCAGGGAATGACACTTGAGCAGCATAGGCAGCAGGCCGAACAGGTTGAAAGTATGATTATACCCCCTGAACACAAAGTTGAAGACAGTAACGAGGAGGACAATGTTGGACGACAGGGGGTTCCAATGATAAGTGAAGAAAATGATGAAGGCGATATTGATGAAACTATCCAGGAAGATGCCAATGCAGAGCAAATGGTTCAAGAATTGGACGAAAAAGAAGCAGAAATTGAGGAAAAGGGAGAAAGTCATGAATCATCGGAAGTTCAAGCACAAAAAAGACAACCAAGCCAGCCACAAGCATTAATTGGTGTGTATTTTTAAATTATGTTGATTTAAAT
>JAANSO010001151.1:0-19079 GCA_036507315.1 Lepidocyrtus fimetarius | reverse complement strand
GAAAATTGGCTTCAGAGGAAAGTGAGGAACGTCCTTGATGAAAGTGATGAGCTCCTCAATGCCAAATACCAATTGGTTTACACTGTCGGTGGAGAAATGGAGTTGGATGGAGGGGACTTGAGGTGGACTTGCTGTCAAAAACTCCTCCACATTTTGAAAGGGATGGGCCCTGAACTTTGCGAACGGTATGGTGAGAGCTGCATTGAATTTGATGGAGGGAAATTCAAAGAGAGTCCGCATGAGTTTCCGGGGATAAGGTTCCTCAACTTGGGGAAGGCTTTCATTGAAAAGATAACCTCTGACGTGGCGAATGAGCTCCTCAAAGAAGAAGAGTTTTTTCTAGGGAGAAGTGATCTCCTCAAAGTGAAGGAGTTTCTTACGAAGGAGACCACTGATAATTTGCAGATTAAAGAAATTGTTGAAATGTTCAAGGACGAGTCGCACCAACTTAACAAGATTTTTATTTATTCGGGTTATCTTCGAAGGGGGATTTTATCTTTGGGGTTGTCAAAACGGTGGAGGGTGGAGTTTGGAGTAGACTTTGGAAAGACAAAGAGGTTGATGGCGGTACCCTTCAGGGCGAAAGACTTTCCAGTAGAAAGGACAGAATTCGGACATCCGGACCTAGCCATTTTGCTGACCCATTTAAGTTACTATTATTCTGGATTATCAGATAAGCAAATGGAGGATGTGATGAATCTTTTGCGTGTAAAATCAGATTCGGATTCGACTTACCAAAGGTGGATTAAGCAAGTCCCGGATGAGAAGGTCCCGGGAGATCTGAGATCTTTCTACGGAATTAATTTTAAAGATTCACAGCAGCGCCAAAAACTGTACAATCTGTTGAGGCACAACACTCGCGTAATTAACTTCTGGCTTTCTAGAAAGGTGTTCCCGCGGGAATGCCAACAATTCCCTTCAAAGCTTGTAATGTCCGCGTGGGACCTCTGCAATGAAAAGAATGCCTTTTCCACCACAGGGTTCAGCGGGACAAACGACTCCAGCATTCTCTTACCGCTGCAGATAACCCAACAAGATTTACCTTCTTTGTTGGATACAAATGAAAAAATGGGGAGGACTTTAATTAAGCCGGAAAATAAAGATCATCGCTATTTCCAGGTGGGAGTGACCTGCAGAGAAATTCTGGAGGAGATGACGAAGGACGGACTGAGGGTGCTTATCGACGCGGGGGCGTTGATGTTGGATAAGGACAACGAGGAAGTGGCGAGGCTTTGGCTTGAGTTGAATCAAGATTTGGAGGGGGTTTTGTATTTTAACAAAAAGAACGACTTGACTGTGAAGTGCAGGGGGAGTGGAGGGGAGGAAAAAGACGTTCCTTTGGAGTTATCACCTTATCATGGCAGTTTAGAAAAGGTTGGAGTATTTTTAGACGATCAGCATACAAGGTAAATTGAAAAAGATTTTTATAATTTAATTACAATTAAGCTAATTATTATATTTAATTAACTGGTAATTATGGTTTTAGAGGCACTGACCTTAAATTTCCGAATGAATGGCGAGCCGTGGTCACAATCGGTGCGGGAATGAAGCGTGATAAGCTGACGCAGGCATGCATGCGAATGAGGAAACTTGATCAGGAGCAATCTGTGACTTTCTACCTGTCTCATGAAGTATTCGACAAAATTTCCAACGGAATTTTAATAGGAAAGATCAGTTCCGAGAGGATTCTTGAGTTTGCTGAAGGCAACACGCGTAAGTTTAACGAAGACGGTCTTGTGCACTGGGCAATTGGAGGAAAAAATTATGCGCAGAGGCTTTTGGCTGAAGACAATTTCTGCAATTCCACAAAGGAACTGGAAGATGAAGAAAGGCGGGCGAAGTATGCGATGCTTTTGGCAAAGAGGTGTGTGGACGATGAAGTAACCAGTTTGGAGGGGATGTACGGAAAACATGTGTCCCTTGATAAGCTCGTAAAAGTGATTCCAAACTGGTTTCACGCGTCTCTGAAGAAAATAAAAAAGTAAGTTTGAAGCGAAAAATTATTAAAATCACTTTTTAAATGTTAATTTTGACCGTTTTTAGTTCTGACTTTGACCCTGACGGTTACAATGACTTGCACGTGGACGTTCTTAACTTAGAGTTTAAAAAGAACTTTGAGCGGATTCGGGATGAAGTTGTAAAAAGATGTGGAGATAACGCCCCAGACAAACTCCATTTCTCCTCCGGGGATAACATGGAGGAGGAGCAGGAAAAGGAATTGGAACTGGAGAAGGAAACTGAGGAGGAGGAGGAAAGAGTGGTTGAGAAGCCGAAAAAATTGCAACCTGCTCCGCATCATTTGCACCCAAACGTTCGGAAGTTTGTTGAGGAAGGGGAGCCGTTGAAGGTCAAAGCTGGTGTTCAGATGTTATCTGATCTATTCCGTAGAACAAGTTTGGCGGTTGATTTACAATCTGAAGCGTGGGAGGGCGATGTTTTTGCAAGCGTGGATTTCGTAACGGTTACGAAAGACGAAAAGACTCAATTCACGGATGAGTATTTAAGACCGATTGAGTACTACGCAGCCGTTACGAATTCCTCTAGAGGGACTCAAATCCTCCTCCTGAGCCCTTTTGAAGTGAATGAGATGATGTCGGTGTTTAAAAACGTGGAGAATCCAACGACCCTCCACATGTTTTCTACGAGGAGGTCTGAAAAGCAAGATTTACTTTGGAATAATCAAGCTCTGACCTTGCCCAACGGTTCAAGGCCCTCTCCCTTGCATGAAATGAGCCTTTCCGCTTTGATGTTAGCCTCCGGTAATTTATACTTTGGAAGTCAAAAAGAGCAAAAATCATTCGCGGAGTTTCTTTGTCTGGCGCCGAAACCTTGGACGGAAGACGAGGAAAGGGGATGTGAAGCGAAGCAGATAACAAAAACGGGCTTTATGATACCAGGCTATGAAGGACGAAGGGATTCTGAGAGGAATGGAGGCTCAAATGGCTTCAGTGAAGATCCGAGTGGGCTTGTTCGGAGGATTTTGAAATGCAGGCACTCCTTTGTCAACGAGATCTCGCATGTTGTGCGGCTTCTTAACGAGAAAAAGTTTCCAGATTTGAAATAAACTTAATAAATGATAAATTAATTTATATCCTCGAAGAAAAGTCGAAAATTATTTGAACGAATTTTAGAGGAATTTTTACCTAATTTACTTTAGCGAACGTTTACAGTTCAACTTTCCAGTCGACGATGAAAAATTTCAGGAGGAAAGCTGGGAACTATTGAAAATAGCATTTTTAGGTTTGCAATTTCTTGCAAATATGCTACATATAATTCTTTTAAAAGTTGGGTGGGTTTCTGGAGCGGTTAAAAACCTGAACGCAGCTGAGAGAAAGTATTGTTTCCTTCCGTAGCAAAAGAATTCTTCCGATCGATACATTGATCTCTGCAAAGATTCGCTCGTGCAAGTACACGTGAGTGAAAGTGAAAGGAGAGGCAACGGATCAAAGTACTTTTTATCCCTTTATCGATATTCTTTACAGAATCGTTGACTCATCCAGCAAATAAATGTTTTGTCTATTTCTCAATTTTGAAATGTAAAATTTTTAAAAATAATAAAAAAGTTTCTCTGATTTTTGAAAAATTCACTGTTTTGTAATTCATTTTAATTCTGACCGACCAATTAGGCATTCTCTGCAAACTAAAAAAGTGTTGTAGCCCTATTTCTTATTTTACTGAACCTTCCAGCTTTCACTGAAGTCACTGAAAGGGACCCCCAGACCCTCCAAGGATTCCACCTACTTCCACAACGATTTAAATTACCTCCACTAATCACTAACGACTTGCCAACAAAATAGAAATAAAAAGGATGAGAACCAGAAATGGCAAAAGCTTTCCAAAAGCTATTAAAATTTAAACCATAGTCAAAATCAAAGGGCAATTAACACACGTGGAGACCTTAATTAAATTCTAATTTATTCAAGTTATTTATAGAATCTTACAGAATATAATATTTCAAATCTTGCTATCACCTTTAAAAATCTAAAATTATAGTAATTTTTAAAACATTTCTAAACGTTAGATTCTGAAATTCCATTTCCGGTTGGAGGTTAAAAATTAAGAAACTCTTTAATATTTTAAATTTTAAATTTAGCTTTAATGTTGGGATAGATAACAATTTAAACCGGAAGGAACTTTTAGTTAAAGGATATGAGCAGATTTTCATTCTTGCAAAAAAGCAATTCAAAAGGAAAAACTCGTTACCATTTCTAAACAAAGAAGGATCCTTCAATAACTTCAGGACTCAGTTTTCACTTTTTTCTTTCACGGAAACAACCTGAACTTCTTTAGTAGAGGATCAACCCGTCTTCTCCTTTCTCCTGATGGATTCAAACTTGGCAAGTTTTCGGTGCCAGCAGAGGTCGCAGGAAGTGGTGACCGCGAACCACTTTCCCTCTCGATTTTTACACAACAGGTTGCCCCGACGACCTTTACATCTGCAGGAATGCGGATTAGTTCAACCGTTGGACACAAACTAGGTCGGATTTTGGAACCTAGCAAAAAACAATTTTAATTATTTTGCAAAATAAATGTTTAATTAATTAATATTTACATTTATCCTTGATCTCCTTCCTTAATTGATCAATCCACTCGAGCTGGGCTGAGGTCTCGGGGTCGGAGGTCATCGCAGTTGAGTACCTCTCAACAAATTTTTGATTCCGAAACCCATTTGAAATACGAAGGAAGATTTGCTCCAAATCATAATCCATTTCCATTTGCACCTTCTTTATTTTCAGAAATGAAGATTTATCTTCCAAATCAATTTTCGGATAGAGGTTTTCATACTGCTGGAATAAATCCAAGATTTTCTTAACGACCCGTTCACAGTCATTGCACAGATCCACTTCAACTTTCTCCCAAGATGCTAATCCAACAATTTTTAACCGACGGAAGAATAAACACAAATCAACTGGAGGTTTTATCTTAGTGTGCCCCTCATCACCAGTTTTATCCAATCTTTTTTTAATTGTGATTTGTGTTGATTTTAAACACAAAAAACAAAACGTTTTTGTGTCTAATTTTACAGGTGCCATTGATTTATACTTGAATTTAGTTTAAAAATGTTTAATTATTGTTTGATTAGTTGTATTAATTACATTAAATATTTTAAAATATTCAGCTTCGGATATAGACAAGTATGAAAAGAAACCTGCGAGAAACTACTGCGACGCAATGTGGCTACTTCGTGAACAAAATTTTTGCAAAATTTTGTTACAAAAGGTTTCTTTTCGATCGATATTTTCATCTCTAACAACGGAGATGCGCTCACGCGCAGAGATTCTCAGAGATTCAGAAAGACACGTGAAAACAGCAAACTTGAAAAGAGCGCAAAATTTGTGCAAAGATATAAACTGGAGAAAGTGTTTTAATGGAAATCAATACAGTACAGTACAGTACAATCAAATTAACTTTTAAGTGATGGCTTTTAAATGCTGTAGTTGAAGTTGGCAGTACTTTCTTAGGAAAGGTCACTTTCAAGGCTGAGGCCATTACAAAACTTCAAAGCGAAAACTATTGAAAACAACTTTCAGTACTTGAGAACAGAAAAAGTAGAACTTAGGAAAATGTTAAAAATGTGGATTTTTATATTATTTTTACTTTGTAAAATCCTTGGAGCAGCAAGTTTTCAACCAGAAATTAATTTTAATAAAGATTGCAGCGTACACGTAATCTTTCCTTCGTATAACTATTTAAAAAACGATACCGCAAGCAATGGAGATAGCAATGGCACTGAAGGCCATACCAATGAAATACAAGGAGAAGAAAATTTTAATATTTTGAAAAATAAAACAATTTCTTTCGTAATTAAAACTACGGACAGTTTCAAAGAAGCCTTTGAATGGAGGATTTAAATGAGGATCTATCACTTAAATCAGGATACATCAAAAACTTTTTCGATTTAGAGACCCCTGTTTAGTTTTTAAATTGTTCAAGATGAAATTTGTCGAAGCTGCCACTGCAATTTTCGAATCTGGGTTTGGCAATTCAAATGATGCTTTGTTTTTATTGAAGTTGACAAAGTAGGTGCGGATGATCACATTGTTGGAAACTTTTCTAGTAATCTCTTTACAAACCATGGCGAATTTGTTTTCCACGCCAGTATTGTATTCTTTGATGGATTCAGTAATTTTTCCGGGTATTTTGCTACTTTTGCTATGAAGACAAGGTCATATCGGCTGAAGGTCATTTGGCAACAGAGGAGTTGAAGGAATTAAGCAATGAATTGAATTACAATGGCCACGGGCGCAAAGTTCTGCTTGGCGCCTCATCATATCCCGAAAAATCGAAAACGTATAAAATCTGCGTATAAGATTTTGATCTGGGAAGATCTTTTGAAAATATTAATTATGCTTTGCCAAATTGTGCAAACACTGAAACCTGCTTGTTTGCACGGATCCATGCCTACTTGAACGTCACTGTCACAACAAGAAAGTCTTTTTTATCAACAGAAGAGCTCCAGATATCGACTTGGCTTCTTCAAACAAAATTGTCGAAGGGATTCTCATCCCTCCCAGAAATGAATTTGCCATTACAAGAGGCTACTACTTCCCCCTTGGGGAAATGCGTTTTCAGGGGTTTACTTGCATGACAACTCAAGCACTTTACGTAGCAGATTACAATTTCTCTTTGATATTTAACTCGGGCGTGTTTTTAACAGTTTTCAGTTTAGCACTTGCCTATTCCATAATTAACAAAAGCGCTAGTTTAGGCTTTGATCTAATCCGTCACTTTTTTGGATTTGCGTTTGGCTACAAACACAAAAGAAATTTAACAACTTTTACCTTCATCATCGTCATTTTCTGGATTTCATGTGTGTTTCGCTCCATGATAAAAACGGACGGGGTGAAATTACTTGAATTTCCAACATTAAAAGAGCTTTTAATGGAATTCGGGTACAGGTTGAAATCTCCATGGTATATATCCAAAGAAGTGGTTTCTAGCATTGTTAAGCACATGATTCCAGCTTTGGATAGAAAATTCAAACAAAACTTTGGGAACCGAAGTATGGACTTTTACGTTAAGGCGATGCCAGAAATTGGAGCAATTGAGGAGACTTCCGGTGCTCAGGAAAGGGTCGAGTTTTTAACAAAAAAGAAATTAATTTTTCTCCACGGCATTAGCAACTTTGCAAGGGCAGCCCTAGGAATAAAATTCTACAAGGAGACACACATTTGCAAAAGTTTTGATTTTGTGGATTCAATTTATTTAAATATTTTTCTACCGAGGAATATCAGGATTTGGGCGGGGTTGAATAAAAAAGCTTGGCAAGGGATTTCAAGGTTTTTTGAAAACGGCATAGTTCATTTTGGGTACAAAGTAGAGCAAAATATGTTTTTTAAATGGGATAGGTTTTCAGAGTTTGAGACGAAAGTGAATGTTTTTGGGGCGGGGAAGACGACAATGAAATCCCACGTGGGGTATTTTGCTATATTTTTGGGAGTTGTTGAATGGCTATTGTTTGCTCTTTGGAGCTGGAAGTGGATTTGGAATTATGCGGGTTTGCGGCGGCGTAGAAAAAGAAAAGTTGCGATTTATCTTGTTAAAGATTTAAGTATTTGCAAATATATTTGTCTGAAATTTAGATTCATTGTTTTTACATGAATGTGACGCTGTTGACAAAAATTAGGATTTTAGACTTTTACGTGTGATTAATTACGATTGAGGCAGTTCGGGCTGTTCTGGTAAGTTTTCTTTGAACCATTCCACAGTTTTTGCTGCGTCTTTGTTGTTGTTCTGCGAAGAAAATCGAAAGAAATCTTTGAAATAATAAACGCAGTTAAATGCATACTACATCAAATGCAATTAGTGTTTACCTTGTTGGAGTCTGATGTAAAAGGATCCATAATTAGAAAGAACAATGTCAAGATTTTCAACAATAAACGTTTCATTCTGCCAAGACTAACAATTTCCTAACGCTTCCTTTAATTAAAAATAAAATATGATTGCTTAAACGGTAACATAAGGTCTTTAAAAGGAACGCATTGAAAAAACTTTTGTAATCTAAACTTTTTTAGCCAAAAATTGGTAAATAAAGTTTTACGTAGACTTTACGCTGCAATAAAGTCAGTCATTCATCTTCAATATTTTTATTATCCTCATAAAACCACAGACGTATTAATTAGCTATTTTATTAACTAAACGCCAATGTGTTTATTAAATTTTTACCATAGATCGTTTAATTGATATTTGCTCATTAGACCGACGGCAATAACTTAATTACGGAACAAAGTTTGAATTATAAGGTAATTTAAACTAATAAAAGTTTTATCAATGAGTTTATTCCTCAATTGCTAGCTTTAAAAAGTCAGAAACCATTTTAAATTGCATGTTTTCACATTATTTATGAATCAAGGAAAGAATGAAAATCTTGTTGAACTTCAATTTAATCTATTCCATTCATGTTAATTTCGTATCTATTCTATTCCATGTTTCATCAGCATTCAATAAATTAATCAATCAAGTTTATCGCTATCTTTTTGCATTCAATTTCAATAACAAAAATAAAAAACCTGAACTTTGCGAAAAACAACTTTGTAATTCGGCCCAAATAACGAATGGATTGCCTTATTTCTCGTATCGCGTAGTTTTATATAACTTGACCTTTTTATCTTGGAACTACATGGTTTATTGATCTAAAACGAGCTGAAGAATCAGGCAGGATTTTATACGATTGAATCAGTTCTTGTTTGTCATTTCAAGAGTTAGCAAGGTCAATTTTCTTTAATTAAATTAAAATGGAAAATACGCCAAGTATCTGTATCATTGGAGCAGGGTAACAAAAATTTACCCATTTATCAATTAGGAAAAAATTTTCTATCTATAAAAATATATTTTCGCCTTTTTATAAAGATTTTCAGGGATTTGTGCAGCAATCCAATTACGTTTGCAGTTAAATCTCGAGAGTTTTACAATTGTTGAGGAAAACGAAGAAGTAGGAGGAACCTGGTTTGTCAATACTTATCCAGGATGTGCCTGTGACGTTCCAAGTCATCTTTACAGCTTTTCATTTGAGCAAAATCCAAGTAAGATAAAATCCAATTACTTTTTAAAAAGTCAAAGCAAAATTGTTTCTTTGCCATAGACTGGTCGAAAGCTTATTCATCCCAGCAAGAAATTTTGGAATATTTAAAAAACATTGCGAAAAAGTACGACCTCTATCCGAAAATTAAACTCCAACACAGAGTTACCAGTTTGGAGTGGAATGAAAACAAGCAAAAATGGCGCGTGGTGATTTTAAATGTTCGAACAGGACAAGAAATGGAAAAGGAATTTGACATTATGTAAGTTACTTAAAAATTTAAAATTAAAGATGAAAAATTGCACAATTTAAACGTCTCATTTATTTTCAGAGTGACTGGAGTGGGCGGAATACGCATTCCAAACTGGCCTTCAGAGTTTAACAAATTTTCTGCAAAAATGCACTCAGCCCAGTGGAACTCCTCCGTTGAATTAAAAGGAAAAACAGTTGCCATCGTAGGAACAGGGGCCAGCGCTGTTCAAATCATTCCCGAAATTGTGGACAAAGTTGGAAGGCTCCTTGTCTATCAAAGAAGACCAGCCTGGGTAGTTCCAAGGTTCCAATTGGAGTTCCCGTCAATTGTAAAGTGGGCATTTGCCACAATTCCAGGAGTGCAATGGGCCCTGAGAAACTTTATATTTTGGAGCTTTGAAATGCAACACTCCGCATTTAAAAAAGACACAACTTTGAGTAAATTAGCAGCAAACGTTGCGTCATTTCATTTAAACCGGCAAATAAAAAATGAAAAATTGAGGGAGAAGCTCACTCCAAACTATGTTTTTGGCTGTAAACGCGTTGCCCCTTCAAATGAGTACTACCCAGCCTTGGCCAGAGACAATGTGAAGGTCATCACAAGCAAAATCACGAACGTGACAAAAAACACGATTGAAAACGAAGATGGAACTGTGGAGGAACCGGATGTGCTTATTTTAGCAACAGGATACAAAGTCCAGGATTTATTTTTACCTTTGAAAATAACAGGAAGAGGAGGAACTGACATTTTCCAGAAATGGAAAGAGTTTACGCCAAATTCCTACGCCGGAATTGTTTCTTCGGACACTCCAAGCATGTTCTTTATCCTTGGACCCAATACGGTAAGCCTGTTCATAAATAACTGATTTTTATTAAATAACCCGCAATTTTTAACCGCAGGGCCTGGGACACAACTCCATCATCTTTTCAATTGAATGCCAGGTCAACTTTATGATTCAGCTTGTGAGGGAAATAATAGAAAGGAAAGCCACTTCCGTAACTGTCAAGAAAAGTGTAGAAGACGAGTTTATGAAGGAGCTCCAGACCTTGATGAAGTCAACCGTTTGGGGCACAGCACAATGCGGGTCTTTCTACGCTGATGAACAAGGCCGAGTGACCACGCTTTGGCCAAAGAATTTAATTTCTTATTACAACCTTACAAAAACCGTCGACGTTAATAATTTTGAATTTAAATATTAAACTTATTTTAATAAATTTGTTTATTCAACTAATATTATTGATTTTATTTTCTGCAATTAATTAAAACTTAATTAAAATTGTTTCCTGCAAAAGCTTTTAAGAATTTCTTAGAAGCATGCAGTCAATAAACCTTGCTACGGTAACTTCCTAGAAAATAACTGGCGTTATCTTCTCAATGAAATTGCAGACCTCAAAATTGACTTTGATGTGGGGAAAAGTCCTCAAAATCTTTCCGAAGTATTTCTGACCGAAGCTGTTTCCTCCAATTTCCTCAAACGTCGCTCTATTCCCTCCATTTTCTTACCTTTTCTTACGTTGAAAGCAAAATAGCATTGAAAGAAGAAACTCAGCCTAAAATTGCACGACTGGATGGAAATATTTTAATGATCTTCTTATTTTACTGGCTGCTTTTGCACTAGGCTTAATTGATTTATTTGCAGAAATTATTATAAAATAATTAAGCAAATAGCTGCAAAATATTTTAAATATTCTGATTTCAACACAATAAATAAATTGCACAGATAAGCCAATTATTTCAGCTGCTTCTGGTATTACATATCTGTAAACTTTATCGTCGACTCATTTCTTTCTCTATCACCGAAACTTTTCCACTTTACGTTTTTCTTCAACTTGTCCATCAGCTTTCGAATGGAATAATTTCCACCCGTGTACATAATCAAATCTTTTTTAATGAAATCCATCACATTTGAAAGTCTCGAATAAAAATATCAAAGCCGCCAAGGCTCCTCCATACCCCGCCAAGATAAAAACATGCGCTATTTTCCCTTTCATGGGTAATTCCCCCGTACCCAATCGCACATTCCACCCAACAGTTAGATCCAACAGTCTCCCCAAGCCCAACCCAACACCCAACAAATGTTGGGTGAAATGCCCCCTACCCAACAGTTCCACCCAACAGTAAAATCCAACAATTTATTCAAATTATTATAACTGAACTGAATGAAAAACTATTTTAATAAAAAATGCACGTTTTGTTGGAATATGTTTGATTTTTATTTTTACAAAAACGTTGGAATTTCAAAATTACTAACTCCAGTATTTTTGTCACTTTGTTGGATTTAGAGCCATATTTTTGTTGTTTTATGCATTTTGTTGGATTAAACGTGTTTTCTAATAGTAGTAATGTAATTGATGGATTTTCTTTTTTTTTCATTTTCATCCAACAATTATTGGGCTAGATGCCCTTCTACCCAACAGTTTATGTCCGTGATTTTTGCAACATTTCTAAGCAACCGGTGTTGCAAAAAGTAATCCAATACAATCATTTTGTAGAGCTTTGTTTTCCCTTTCCACTACTGTCATTTTTAACTTTCTTCTCTAAATATATCTAAAGTTATTAGCGTGTAAGCAAGAGCCTTAACCGTTGGATGGAGGGTCATTTTAACCCAACAATTTTTGGGTGAAATTCCCCTCTACCCAACAGTTTTATTTAACAGTTACATCCAACAATTTTGTCAATTTGTTGGGCAAAGAATATTTCTTTGAAGCAAAATTATGCATTTTGTTAAAGTATATCCTATTTTAAGAAATTTTACAAACCCGTTGGATTTCGGAAATGACTCAGAAGCAAAATGCCCCAATAATAATTTTCGTTTCTCTCTCGACTGGATTTCCAAGTATGTCTTAGAAAACGAAATAATACGGATCATAAGGAGTGTAAAGAGAAGTGAAGACAACAACGAAAGGCATTGCGCTACCCCAGATTGTTGCAATGAATATCGTCCAGTCTATTACTTTGATTGGAAAGTTTTGGCCAAACTCTATAAAAATAAAAAATTATTAAACAATGGTCAAAATTAATTACAAAAATGCTTTTACCCAAACTAATTCCAAACTTTTGGATTAAATTTATCATCTTAAACGAGTTTTGCTGCAAATATTATAGGTATTCATCTAGTCTCGTCTCAAATCTAGGCATCCTAGTATCAAAAGGATATTTGATTGTCACGCTTTTAAAGTTTCCTCGTCCATAGCGTTTTCTCTCGAGCTGTTCAACAAGCTGGTGGAATATCTTTTAAAAATACTGGTTTGTAGAATTGTCAGCTTTTCGCTACTTCGGTGAACAATTAGAGCATGTAAAATAAACATTCAACTGTTTGGTAAACTCAATACCATTGTCAATATACCGGTAAATGTCTAGCTCATTCCAACTGTATTTTTAAAAAGAAAACATTATTTTTATTTAAACATCTTTTGAAGTTTTAGGCGTGGAAGTTATGCTCTAGATATTTTCAAGTAAATTACATTAAGCTTTTGAATGTAAAATTATATTTTATATTATTCTTTTCATAAAAAATCTGCCCTTCTTCACATACAGGAACAAGTGTGTGCAGTTGAGAAAAGGAATTCCACAAGTAACCAATCAAATTCAATTCAGCGTTTTTGACTTTTGAAAATGTTAAATTTTGTCAAATTGTTGTACTTTATCCCCATCTTCAAAACAACTGCCTATGCATCCACGCTAGACCAGTTTGATTTTTGGAATATTCCCGAAACAAAAACTACTTTTTTAAATAACCCCATTGATCTTTCTTTTTTTACCAAAAGTAACGAAAAAGCTAATTGTCTATTCTTTTTGAATAACTTTTTTAACAAAGATATCCTCCTTCCCTCAAGTTTACCTATTTTTCTTACAAAATTTACCCCCGTCATAAAGTACGAATCTAGTCGCAACCAAGAATTAAATACGTTCTGGAGATATCAAACCTTAAAACCTGGCGGAAATCTCACATATGAATGGACACTAGCCTGTTTGGAGAATCTATATGAAATGGAAAGAGGAAAATTTGTCTCACCCGAGCTAACAAGTTGTGACGTTCTTATAAATTTCAACCGTTTCGTCTCGCGCTCTAAACCTTGGAATTGTGAGGTCCACACTGAGCTACTTCCCCCTGTGGAGGCAAAACGCTTTTACTACAGAACATTAAAACCGCCTGAAATGTGGAGACACGAGTGCTTTTACGTTGACGAGGAGAAGTCTCAATGCCAAGAAAAATCCCTCATTCCAAGCTCAATTCCAAAAACTTATTTTTTCCTTGTTTTGCAACAACAATGGAACCATTTGAGACCCTTTGAGTTGGACACTTCAAGAGAACAATTGGATTTAATAAGGGAGTGGATCTCTTACCAGGATGAGGCATGGGACAATGAAGAAATCAAACTACGAAATTACTTTCTTGTTCAATTGGCACCATCTCTGCGTGGATTTTTTGCCGTTTCTCTGCAGACCATATATCTTCAAATTCGGTTGGAAAATGGATTATATGAAATCAAAAGGCAATCAGTGGATATAAAAGATACCATAAAAACTTTAACAAGTCTAGGGAATTTTTATTCCAATCATCAAATTTCTATTTTACTGGAAAATTTTGAAACGCCAGAAATAAAAACCGAACTCCAAAATTGTAAAAACTTACGCCTAGAACACAACTGGATTTGGAAGGAAAATGGAGAACAACTTGAGCAAAAACTGTTGCCAAGGCTAATCGCACACATTTGGATGTCTCTTTCCGGGAATGCAAGTTACTATTTTGAAGAATCCCAAGCAGCTCACAGTAATAAAGTCACAAAAGACTTTGAAAGTTGCATCCAAGGAAAGAAGATATCCTTTCGTGGGTATCGGCCACTTGTGTTTGCTCACCTTTCCCAACACATTACTTATCAACGGGCGCACTACCTCCCGTTTTTCATTCAGGATAATCACAACAGTTTACAACTAGTGATATGCGGGCTGATGAAAGAAAAATCTTTTCTTTTCGGGGAACTTGTCAACGTCTATGATCACTTCGTTTGGGTCAGTTTGTTTCTCTCCTTGGCTTTTCTGACTGCTGTGTGGAAACTCGCTACAAGAATTGAAGGAAAAACAAGCATAAATATATTGAACGAGTGGCTAGCGCTTTGGAAGTTGCTACTAGAACAAGGCGACCCATTTCCCGTGGGGACCTTTTCCAACCCAACTACTCGGGCAATGCTTGGGCTTGCCCTTTTAATGGGAATTGTGATTAGCAACGGTTACAAAAACACAAATGTTTACAACATGGTTAGACCCCGACCAGTAAAACGATACGAGACCTTGGAGCAACTCAGTCATGACAAGGTTCCTGTATACTCTGACACGAAAAAAGTAAGGTTTCTGGACATTTCTGGACTGGTAATGGTAGGAAATTTAACAAAATTGACAGAAACAGAAAGTGGACACCGGCATATTCTTGGAAACTCAAGCCAATCTCTCGCTACTCAATTATCTTCCGTTTGGTTTGCAAACGTTGCCTTTTCCCGGGCTTATTTGTACAGCGGAGCCAAACTGGAAACAGAGCTTTATAATATTAGTCGGCTTCATCGGGGAAATATATTTTTCAAAGTTGTAAACAAGGAAAGAAAAATATTGGAAAATTTTAACAGGATCCTTTCCAGAACATCCGATGACCAGGTAATTACTTATGAATTGGCTGTTGAAAAACGTCTGGAAACCACCTTTCGAGAGCAAGAAGAATCGTTTATTAAAAATTCGTTGAGAAATTGCAACAAAACTGCATTTATTTTGCTATCTAAGTATGCCAGAAACCACGTGCGGGCCCTGCAAGGTCATAATGTTAATTTAGGCAAAGAATTTTTCTTTGTTCCGGTTTTTGCTTACGTTTTAAATGGCCTGGTTAACCCAAGCCGTTTACTTAATTTAAGCAAATTTAAAGAATCCGGGATTGTGGAGCGGTGGATAAGTATTTTAGAGAATTTCTGGAATACACAAAAGGATGCCTACATTGAAAGCAAAATAGAACAGAAAGAGGAAACTCAACCGGAAATTGCACGGCTGGATGGAAATATTTTAATGGTCTTCTTTATTTTACTTTCCGGTCTTTCATTAAGCTTAATTGATTTATTTGCAGAATTAATTATAAAATATATAAATAACAATTAATTATTAATTTAAAATATTTAAATATTGTAAATATTTTGAATTCAACAAAGTAAATTGCACGGATAAACCAATTACCTCATTCGCTCGGGTATTACACATCTGTAAACTTTATCGGAGGTTCATTTCTTTCTCTATCATGGAAACTTTTTAACTGGTCCATCAGCTTTCGAATGGAATAATTTCCACCCGTGTAATGCCTGCTCATATGAACTTTATAGCCTCCTTGAAACATTCTATTTCCAGAACAAATGACGGTCTTCATTTCATAAAATTCAAAATATTGACTTCGGTTGCCTAGAAATGCACTCTAAAGGTGACTTACGACAAGAGGAAAAAAGATTTTAAACTCCTTTTCTGCAATCCAATGACGGGAGTCAAAATATTTTTTACAAAGCTTTATTGATTCCAATACCTTTGCAACATATTCAGACTCTAATTGCCAAGAAAGAAGATCAACGTCGCGACTTATCTGCTCCACAACTTTTATTCCTGTGTAAATTTTAACTGGATGGCTCCAATTGGCAATTAATTCTTTTACTAATTTATGTGAACAACTTTGAATTTCAAAGTGGGATCCACTCCAGTCAAAATCAGGTATTCCAACGGAAGTCACGGAAGTTAAATTTGCAAGTAAATTAAGCCTGATAAAGGGGAAAATTTGTGTTGATATGATTTGTTTGCGTATTTAAATCTCTTTGTAAAACGGAAACGAAATGTATCTAATTTAACTGATGCAATGAAATATTTTACCTGGTAATCCCAGTAAAAACCTCGTTGGATTTAACTCTGAATGACTAATTGCATCCGCTTATATAATTAAAAATAGACATGGTCACAAGTTGATGATGAATGATGCACAAAGAAAAAATCAACTCTTTTTGTCAATCAGGAAATTACTGTTTGCCATTGAAATAGAGTAAAATTGCGTAATTTACAAACTTTGGGAAGCAAACCCATATTTTAAACAACCTAGGTATGTCCTTTCTTGCATTTTAATTCAACCCTAACTCTAACCTAGGTAGAAAAGGTGTGTAACGATTTTGGATAAACCGTTTTTCGTGGTTTCCACCCAGCAGTTTTGTTAATTTTCATAAGTTATCCTTATTTATTTTAAATTATGAATTTCAAGGATAAAAACATGGCATTGAATGTACTGAAAAATTGTAATTTGCTTGTTTTGTGATATGGTTGAATTTTAGTTACTTTAGTTGAAGCATTTAAAAATAATTACAAAGATTAGGTTAGTTAAATGGAAATTAATAGTAAAGCATTGTGACTTATCTTTAATTTAATTTATTCTACGATGGGGTGGTGCTAAGGTGAATAACAAATTTGTGCAATAAAGGTAATTTATTTCATTAATATTAATACAATTAAGATATTCTCCTTAATTATATTTAAAGAATTCCTTTACATACGCAAATTTTAGTTTATTAATAAAATTCTATTCTTCCTTTTAAATCAGCCTGAATTGTCTACCCACAATTAAGATAATTATTTGAAAGTTTATTTTACTTTTAACTTATATAGATAACTTATTAGCAATTGTAAGTTCCCCTAGTCACACCTCTCAAGAAAACTAAAAGGGTTGTTCTCTTAATTACAAAAAAGTTTCCATAAATAACCGTTAATGGTTTACATGACCTTGTAAACTTTTTAAAAATCTTCCCTTTACCTTCCCCTACTGAATAATTACCCCAACTCCTTAAAACCCTTTGCCCTTCCAAATGCAACTGACTCGCCAAAGTTAAAAAGGCCGCCCAAACTAACGTGGCTCCACAGCTCCAAAATACAACCACGGATTTCGTAGTTGTAGCCATTTCGAATTCAATCAACATTACATTACAAAATATCGCAGTGAACATGAAAATCCCGTCTGCAGGGATTAAATACATTTCAAAAACTTCCAAGACATGATCCACAAGTAGCTGTGTTGCGCGATAAGTTCTCATTAGTACTTCCGGTCTCCGTAAATATTTAAAAGTTTTGTATTTTTTCCTTCCCAGGGATAACTCCTGGACAAATAATGTTGCAGCCGTTACGACATAAAATAATATAAGGACAAACCAACAAACCATGAAATAAAAAGCAAAAATAAAGAAAAACTGAAGAAAATGGAATAAAATTAAAACCGGAAGTGGAAAAAGTTCCGGAGAAAGCAGATTTAAAACACTTATTGGGTTCTGGGGAAAGAAAGCAAAAAATACACAAAGAAATGTAGCTCCAATTAGGAAAGCTTGTACAATAATGATTCCTACAAAATCAAAGATTTTATTCAAAGTTGAACAATTTGGGTGGTATCTAGGGAGAAAGAAGGATTGAACTTGTTCACAATATTGAAAAAACCCATTCACTGCGAGTCTCAGTTCTGTAACTTGAAAAGTATAAATCAAGAAGTCCATTAGTGAAAGCATTCCAATTGTTATTGTGATTACGAGGAGGTTGAAATAGTCAAAGTTTTGATTAAAGTAGAACCGAATGCATTGAAAAATTGCGTGGGCTATCCAGAAAAAGTAGATGTTTCTGTTTATATGAAGTTGCCGACGAGTCCGATGAGACGGGAGAGTAAATTCTCTACGAGTGGGGGAATAATGAAGAGAAACTGAGCCCAGGAATTCAAATGGTGGGGAAATTAGAGACAAAATTAAATAAAAGCGGTGGCTTAACATGTTTTACGCTATTTTATTAAGTTTAGCTTTCACTCAGGATGAAAACGGTTTAGCAAAACGATCAAGGTTGACTAATCCTACTGCGTATAAGCTTAAAAAGCTCTTATTTTCATTAAAATTATGTGGGAGTAGTTTTTCCACAACTGTCTACTTTTTATTTCGTGCTTTGTAATTTTATTTTTGTAAGAGGATGAAATTTTTTACAATAACAAAGAAATTATTCACGAGTGGGAAGTTGGAAAAATTGTTCCCGCCTAGTTTATTCCAATTGCTTACTAAAATCATTCTATCATCTATCATTTCAAAAATATAAGTTTTTCTAGAAACTCTTCTGCATAATCATCTACGTAAATGTAAAGGTTTCAGCGTTCATAACAAATTTTAATTAATTTTAATATTTGTACAGCTAAGAGGATGTGCTTTGCCGCCTCATATTAAAAACTGATAAAAACTTCCTTGTGTCGTAGTAATCATACACGAAAGCCCTTTCCTTCACAAATGTTTGCGCAAATCAAATGGTAAATTTAAAGCAAATATTTGAGCTGCATTAGGGGCACATGCACGGCAAAACTAAAAAATGGGAATTAAAAACTTTGAAATGCTAGAAGAATTCAATAAGACAATAAATACAGGATTTAAAATAATTTTGAGTAGCAATTCTTGTGAATGGAATGAAAATGAAGGGCGAATGAGAGTGAATGGGAAGGAATTTCTGGTTCCTTCTCTTGTGAGCGGTTTGATTTGCTTTTCCTGTGTTTACCACATTTTTGAAAACAAATCCAATTTTTCTTGGAATGACTGTCCAACTCTGCTTTTTGCTGTGGGATCAGCTTGCCCCGTTGTAGCTGGACTCGTGTACTTCCGGAATGGTGACCTTGTACAGGAGTTTTTGTAACATTCTGATAAATCGTAGCGCTAGCCGTACTAGTCTGCAAAAGACTAGCTTGTCTATCAGTCTCTTTAACTGATAGTTATTCTCTACGACCGCGCATACTCACTA